>JASFAT010002091.1:0-75254 GCA_031353405.1 Baronia brevicornis
TATATATTTATATATATATAAATATATATATATATATATATATATATATATATATATATATATATATATATATATATATATATATATATATATATATATATATTAATCAAGACAATACACACATATGTATGTATCATACAATAAATTGAAATTGGAAATAAAGTTTTCTTTTTTACATCTGACATTATAATTGGATCGATTTATGGTTAAATGACGTATTCAATTACAAAATATAGCAAAAATAATCAGTAATAAACATCCAATGAAAAACGATCCGGATAAATTATAAAAGAGATTGGAAAACGTGACGTATTTGGACTGGATTAAAGAGGGTCACTTGAACGCAATCAATAAATTGGGCCTCCCTTTCACCGCACAATCTTTCGCCTGTCTGTATTAACGCACCCCATTCAACCAATATTCAATCTCAAGTAATCCAAATGCTTGACACAGGTAAGCATCGGGTTAGTGGAAATATATGCATCACTAAACAAAAAAATATAAAATAATTAAGTGATTCATTTTAATATTGATTTTTGTTTTAGAGCCTATCTTTATTTGCTGGATACAAGCTTCGACATTTTTGCAGGAATTTAAGGACATTAATCAACCACTTTTATTCACGAAAAATCGGTGGGGGAAAGACTCTGAATAAACAGCTACATATAATAAATACAATTATTTCAATACGTCCCGTCCAATTATTTACATCCTTACTCTAAGGTAGGCAGATTGATCAAAGCTTGTCGGAATTATCCTGAAAAATTCCTCGGAACACTCCCCATGGTAAAAACAATAAAAGATACTGAGGTGTTTTCAACAATTTTGCAGAAATTTATATATAATATTGTTTAAATTTTACTTTCAATGACGAATTGCGATTATTTCTTTTAGAATCCATATTTTTTAATAAGCATACTGAAAATTTAATTGTAAATATTTTAATGTCGATTTTAAATTGCAGCGCTGTTTTCAACAATTTTGCAGAAATTTATATATATAATATTGTTTAAATTTTACTTTCAATGACGAATTGCGATTTTTTCTTTTTAGAATCCATATTTTTAATAAGCATACTGAAAAATTTAATTGTAAATATTTTAATGTCGATTTTAAATTACGGTGTTTTCAACAATTTTGCAGAAATTTATATATATATATAATATTGTTTAAATTTTACTTTCAATGACGAATTGCGATTATTTCTTTTAGAATCCATATTTTTAATAAGCATACTGAAAAATTTAATTGTAAATATTTTAATGTCGATTTTAAATTACGGTGTTTTCAACAATTTTGCAGAAATTTATATATATAATATTGTTTAAATTTTACTTTCAATGACGAATTGCGATTATTTCTTTTAGAATCCATATTTTTAATAAGCATACTGAAAAATTTAATTGTAAATATTTTAATGTCGATTTTAAATTACGGTGTTTTCAACAATTTTGCAGAAATTTATATATATAATATTGTTTAAATTTTACTTTCAATGACGAATTGCGATTATTTCTTTTAGAATCCATATTTTTAATAAGCATACTGAAAAATTTAATTGTAAATATTTTAATGTCGATTTTAAATTACTGTGTGAGAAAGTTGAAAAATTTTAGAAGTAATATTTTTAATAATTATGCAAAAAATTGTAATTATAATAGAGTTTAAATTTAACATTCTATGATAAAGTGCGGCTCTTTTTTTAACAATCCATATTTTTAATAAGCACACTGACAAATTTAATTATAAATATTTTCATGTTGATTTTAAATTATTGTGTGAGAAACTCGCACTTTGAGAGGTAATATTTTCTATAATTTTGCAGAAAAATTAAATTGTAATATTTACATAGTAGTTTTAGGAACCATCTTTTAAACAAAAAAAAAATATTAATAAATTCAATTGTAAATATTTAAATATAGATTTGCAAATTACGAACAGAAAATATTAATTGGATTAATATTTAAATATTATTTTCGATGATAAAGTGACAAAAACGTAATTTTTGTAATAATATTTTAAATTAGTGTACTGAAAATGACAACTGTAAATATTTTTATGTTAATTATATACGAGCAAATCCGAAATTGCGCTTTATTTTCCATAGGTTTGCGGAAAATTTTTGGTTGCTGAATTATTTTTTCAAAATTATATTTTACTTTTCTTCGTCGAGGTCAAGCCGTTGATTCTAACATCCTGAATTTTCCATTCATTTAGTTAATGCGATTGCAAAAATTTTTAGGTTAATTATAATATTTAATTGCATTATGGGTTCCACTATTTTATAATAAAGTAGCGTGGTGAACTAAATTCCGAGTTGTCCTTACACTGGGTATGTGACAGTAATAATATGATATAAATGAAGAATTTGTTTGTATCTGCGAAAAATGAAAACAAAAACTCCCAACAAGCGAAATCGTGTTAATCTTGTGACTAATTATATATATATATATATATATATATATATATATATATATATATATATATATATATATATATATATATATATATATATATATATATATATATATATATATATATATATATATATATATAAGTGTGTAAGTGCTTACTGGTCATGGACCTCCCCAATATGGAAAAAATGACATTAACCCACCACCCTTGTCCGATTGTGCGGATTAGCGCCTTTATTACAAGCGCCTACATGTGGCGACTGATTCTAGTACTTGAACAGATCTTACACGGTGCGATTTCGTACTTGGCGATTTCAATCAAATTATCCAAATAATATTTGGCACATCATTTTTAATCAACGCATCCTCTTGAAACATGACTTCTCGCAGACATTTGCATCTAGCCAATCTAGGATTTAATATTATAAAATATAAGAATCCTGAATATTTGTACATAAAGTTCAAATTTCTCCTATGGAATATACATTACAGGAATATGTGTGGGTCCATATCAAGTATATATATATATATATATATATATATATATATATATATATATATATATGTATGTATATACATATATACATATATATATATATATATATATATATATATATATATATATATATATATATATATATATACATATATACACATATATATATATATATATATAGATATAGAAGGTTTTGACTGAGCCATCGCCCATTTCCATATGTGTGTAATGTGTTATGTAATTGATTAAAATATAATATAAATCAGATGTTTATTTCATTCCATCAGACGATAAACGTACTAGTTCGTCTTCATAGCCCGTAACAAAACATTTTGACATAAAATATTTTTAAATAGGATGGTTGTTTTTTGTAAATTTGGTGGATATTTTTTCTGGACATGGCGCTGTGTCCTAGTTATGGTGATTGTGAAAGTTTTCTCGTTGCTATACGTTTGAAACTATTTATTATATAACGTTGGTATATTTTCAAAATGACGTACGTATGTGACTAGTTCAAAGAAATAGATGTTATGGAAAGGTTAGTTGTAATATTACGTTAGAGGATAAACATTAGATTTCTTAATGGTTAAGAATAAAGAGGTGTTTTATGAAATGGGCTTTTTGTCATTTGTTACCTTTCACATATTCGAGTCACCTGTTGATGATAGCACAAAATTTGCATGAAACAATAAAATTGCAATTTTTTTTATTGTATGAAAAATAAATCAACACGGTCGTTGTAGCAGTGGTGGACTACGCCCGCCTTGGGACCGCAAAGCTAAATGAATATCCAGTTTCAAAGTTAATTTAATTCTACCAACTTTTCAATTGATTTTTTTAAATAGTTATAAAATAAATTACCTATTTTAGTACTACCTACAATCGTAACCTTTAGCAAAGGACCGAGGAGAGAAAAAATACAAAATGCTAGATGGAGCGACGATCTGCATATGGCTGGCAGAAATTGTATATACAAAGATCGGGCTAGGTAGCGGTGGTTGGGTAGGTTGATATTGATTGAGATGAAAGGAAATTGGCTTCACCTGAAGATAGAAGGATGTTGATGATGATGGAAAACATTCATATTAGTCATAACACGACATAATTGGCTCAAATGCCAAGTTATTGCTTTCGGTATCAATTCCAGGTTAATTTGGGGAATTCAGTTATATATTCTGGAAATGAGGTACTTATTCCTGGTGGTATTGCTAAAATAATCATTTATATAACTTTTTTTCATCACCGACCTACTTGACTCATTGGTGAAGGAGTTTTCGAATGTTTACGGGTTCAATTCCCAATTCGGAATCAATGTATGTATGCCTTAGTGGAATTTATTCAAACTCTAGGTGTCCCGCCAATCCGCCTTTGATTTGACTGTTGAGTTAATGTCCATCCCCCCCCTATACGGGAAGGCGCCGTAACCAGCAGTTGGACATATCGAGGCAAAAAAGCGAAAACGTAATAAACACGCAAAATAAAACTTATCACCAGAGCCAAAAAAAATCTTTAAGATTTCTGAATAAACAGTCAGTTTCAACGCTTTACAAAATTTTCCATTGGTCGTATTCGACACCCAGTATTTGTTTCTGATCCGCCGAATATGAAATTTCTTTTGACATCTGTGTCATTTACAGCGTTTTCGCTCTTTCGCGATATGTACTTATATGGGCAATGAAAAATATTAGTGTACTGATATAGTAACTTCTTCACGCTAATGATAATAAAAGAATTAAGCCACAGTAAGTCAGTGATAAAAACCACGTGATATTTTAGACATTATTTGAATGGAGATTGGATCTTCTGTAACAGTGCTAATCTTAATCCCTTTTCATTACAATCTTCCAACCAGTTCACACATTTCTTTTGATGGCTATAATATATGTCATTGGGTATCATAGATCTGTGTGAGTCTTCCACGTCAGATTGCAGTACTAAAAAGTCATTTTTGCCTTTCTTTTGAACGATAGGTCGATCGTGTAATGCCGAAGTCTTTTTGGCAAATGCAGCTTTCAGCTCGTTCTCGATTAGTTCGGAATTTTTGTCCTGCGTATCCGTGTACGGATAATGTTCGGCACTCTGTTTCGTCGTCTGTCGCAGCAAGCTCTTGTAATTAAACTGATTTTTTTTTATATCTTTCAATATGTTGTCGTATAACATTTTTTTCTGCATAGCAAAATTTTCATTAAATTTCCGAAAGTCAAAAGCATTGGATGCAATTAAATATGACAACGCATTTCTAATATCATTTAAAACAAGCTCGTCTTTTGAGCTGTGTAAGCTTCGTTCTGATAATATTCTTAGTGAACATACAGATTCTCTGAACACGACACACGATAGCGCAAACTGGAAAAAATATATTTTTGATGATGCTTTATATACAATAGATAATGAAATGTCAAATATTGTTAAGGGCTTTAACCCCGAGCTGAAGCCCAGGCAATGGGGATCAGCTACTCGCAGGGTATAGAAACCCCTGTACGATGTCTTTTTAATGAGAGGGGTTATGGTAGAGATTTTTAATAGTGGTAGAGCTACGCTGCAGACGTTTCATGTTGTATCATGTTTTTCAGAAACTAGCAAGGGTTATTTGAAAATTCTTCCGGAACTCAAACGCTCACCGTACGAAGCGCGGTAGGTAAGCTACCACTCAGACGCCGGTTTTCTGTGGGAGTGTGGTACTTCCCCAGGCGAGCCGGCCCATTCATGCTACAGACAAATATTATGCCATTATTGACATAAATATTCGTCTACAGTGTGGCTCTACCGCACATCAAACTTGAATGTGAACTCTTGGAACGGCCTCATTAAAATTTTGGACTTATAAAGAAATTTGTAAATATCTCTCACACCACACCCTGAAGAAAAAAGAACTGTTGTTTCTCTCCTCTCCGCTAAGGCTGCGCGATTGAAACGTCGATTGTAGTGGAAACGGTGGCATCGATGCTGCCACCATGAAATTACCCATAAAATCCCTACATACCCATCACGACAGCAGGGGAGATTAATAGCGATGAGATCGAAGCCTCGGCATTGCGAATGATAAGGTAATTACCGACAATTTAAAAACATTAACTTATTTCTATAACAATAACTTACAATTAGGAAGATCATTATTTTAGTTACTTGGCTATACTTGCACCCGTTGTTGAGCACGAGCTGTTCTAAACTGGTAGAAAAAATCCTTTTATCCTCGTTCATGCGTGAAATTAATAACATAAAATTATGACTGTTGAGTTAATTGAATTTCAATACAAGGTATGTTTATGGTGGCGGTGTCTAACTAAAATATCTAAAGTTTCCACCTGTCTGTAATGTCAAATCTGCCTACTTCTAAGCTGCTTGGGTGTTTGTAAGTAAACCAGCAATACCCAACCCATATTATTAGTCGTTTCTATTTCTATGTATAAGTTTTAATACATATTTTTACCAAAAATATTCAAATCACCAATTAGAGAAATACAAGGTAACTAACAAGGTAAACTATAATAACACAGAAAATAATAAAGAATATTGAAGGTATTGTAGATATAAACAAAATAAAATGCGTCCTATAGGCAGATATTACGTATGGTAATATAATTGCTATATAACAGTACGATGAGACATAAATATTTTAATGATGTAGTGTTTTCGGTTAAAGTAAGGAATAAATTCTGATTTTCTTTTTAATTTTGATTTAGTAAGTAATCATTTTTATCCTGCGTCTCCCTCCCCCCATATATATATATATATATATATATATATATATATATATATATATATATATATATATATATATATATATATATATATATATATATATATATATATATATATATATATATATATATATATATATATATATATATATATAATATATTTATGTACATTACATTATTTATAGCTATATGTATGTATGGTGTTCTAAAGATATCATTGTTAAACACAGTAACACAGTATTTTTATATTTGATTATTGTGGTTAGCTTTTAAGTTCCTCTTCTCAGTCATTTATAACTCTTGTCAGAGTGGTAATGGTCATCACTTCTGGTAGTAATTTGCTTTACGCTCCGTCGCAAATCTTTGCGCACTCTGACGTCCTCCGCATGCACACATTTATCGGACCATGGAATCGCATTTCGTTTATCGCCATCCTTCACATTTAATTCACACTGCATGGTCGGTCCAACGTAATGGAGTACTACCTACCACTTTTTTATCTTGCGCTGTTCCACAAGGCGTTTCAGAGAGGCTTCACTGCGACGTGACACATGCCCAAAAAAAGTGACAATGTCAGCTAGAACGATGGTGGTCAAACGCTGCTGAACGCTGAGTTCTGTCCAAGATATCCTCAACATCAGCCTCAAACTGGTCACTATGAAATATTACTTAAAAATCAATAATTAATAAGTTCTATATACATATGTATATGGGCTATGAAAACAAAAATTGATAAATTTAGTTATTATAATTTACTCATATCGGTATGTTATTGCTATTATAATGTTTTTTATTTATACACACCCATTAGAAATATAAAAATGACCGAATAGGTCACCGCGTAGAAACATTTCTGCTATAACGATTTCAACAGTGTAAATTTAAACAGGGAAAAGTGGAAGATCTTTTATTTTTTCAAGAAGCTTAATATAAATTTCTATGCAAACATAATAACAATTTTTCTTGAAGATTGCAGTGTTCAAAGAAATTGTACTGACAATTCAGTTAGAATTTTTAGTGTTTCCTTTGTAGAATTCTCGGGCACTTGTAAATTTATACTTAAGATTCTATTCAACTTTTTGTTTGCTTTACGGAAAGACGTAAACAATAAGAGTGGAAGAGGTAAGTAATAGGAGGAGAATCTGCAGAACAGCAGGTCTCCGAGAGGAAGTCCTGGTCGTGGGGAATGAACCACGACATCTACTTCAAAGATCCTCGGCCTGGTTCGAGTCCGGATAGAAGTTGGTGAGTCCTACAGAATGCTGAGCTCGTAACCTATGCCACCATAAGCGGATAGACAAAGGTGCATATACTCCTTTGACTCGGTAACTTGCAATGGATGGAAAAGAATCGTGCGGGTATATATATATATGTATATATATATATACATATATATATATATATATATATATATATATATATATATATATATATATATATATATATATATATATATATATATATATATATATATGTTGCGCCGGTGAAGTAAGTCTACTCCATTGATGGGATGGAGTAAAAGAACCATTCAGTCAACGGGATGGAAATAAAAGATATACAAATACGTAGTACACATCTGCAACACCATAGGCATCAAAAATGCGTTGTCGGCCTTTAAAATATGGGGAGGCTTTTATTTGAAGGTTTTAATGTCATATCAGTTCGGACATATCGCTGAAAGCAGTTAGTTCCATAGAATATAGTGAGTGAAATATAGTTTCGAAATTAACACAAAGTACTGGGTCGTTATTCATCCAGATGGTGACGATTTCAACGACTAAATAAACATTTCCTTTTAACGGGACAAACAAAGATATTAAATTCAGATGAAGGAATAAAAAAAAATCTAAAAGGTGTTCTAACAATGTAACTTAAAGAGAATAAAATAAAAGTGCGGCGCAAATTGCAGTCGAGTTTCAATTTTCTACTGTTCGTATTACTCAACCTGGTGTAGCCGTCTCAATAAATATAAACGGAAATCTAGTATCTGTTTGTGTCGTTGAAATTGAAATGTTGTTACTTCGACATCACAGATAGTTATACGCTCTTACTACCACACAATTCGGCTCAAAGAAAACCTTCTTCGAAACGGTGCACCACCACTCTTCCAAACCGAACCGAACTGGCTTATATTCGAAGTATTTCGAAACCGAACTGAACTAGCTTACATATTTCTCAAATGTCTGCAATGCCATTGGTGATGCGGATGTCTATAACGGCGTTGATTTTTTTCCAGCAGGTAATATGCTTGCTCGCTTGCTTTCATATCCCATAAAAACAGACAATAATAATAATAAATATATATATTTTTTTTTATGGGAGAGGAGGACAAACGAGCAAGCGTGCCGCCTGATGGAAAGCAATCAACGCTGCCCATAGACAACCGTGACACCGCAGGAGTCGCGGCTGTCTATGGGTCGAAGAAAGCTGGTTCCACAGAGTGGGGGTGCGTGGAAAAAAGTTTAGAGAGAAGCGCACCGTAACAGATCGCCACTCTGCCACACCATCTGGATGATGGTGGAGATGAAACTTTTCAATGCCTTTATTTTCAGAATTTTACACATGTTACAAGACTCTAGATCCCACACTAGGATTCCTCTAGGATGGGATATTAGACTCTTCCCTTAGTTATTATTACAATATAAGATGACAAATATCAAAAATGTAGAAAAAAAACTTAAAGATCGATAAACACAATAATGATAACAAAATATTAATAAACTTGGTTAATAATATGAATAAAGTTAGTTACTTTTCTACTCCGTTAGAGCAGAAGAGCGCTGGAGTGGACACCGCGCCTCGGCAAACGTAGTGTGGGACGTCCACCTGCTCAATGGAGTGACGATCTGCGCAAGGCGGCTGGCAGAGATTGGATGCTTGTAGCCAAAGATCGGGCTAGGTGGCGCGCATTGGGTGAGACCTAGGTCCAGCAGTGGACTGCCGTGGGCTGAATTTTATTGAAAATTAATTAAAAAATATGTTATATACATAAATATATAATATATACATAAATATGTTCTTCCCTTTCGGTATATCATTCTAATATTATATACTTACCGTAGCGATTTCTCTTCCAAAGTTAAAGTTGGGTTCCTGGATTATGGCAAATCTTCCGAATTATCGTCCTCGTTGTTGTCAGTCCAGATATACTTCGTGAGGCCGAGGAGGAAACTAAGTCAAGTTCGCACCGCGTCTTTTAATAGCTTGCGATGCGATTTTATCTCCAAGAATTTTCAATTAATAATTTAATTGAAAATTCTCGGAGACGTGCAAGCGTGCAACTCGGGTGAAACTACAGCAGGTAAACATCGCAGTACTTTAATAAATGAATTGTATAAATTAGTATTTAAAAAGGTAGTATTTAAAAGGTAGGTAAGCTTCGACAAAGTTGGCCGCAAGTAATGCGTAGTTTTATTAGCGTTTGTGAACGTGTTTTTTCCCTCTGTATTTTAAATGAGGTGGGATTTGTTATTTTAAATGAAGTGGGATATATATTGTATATTTACCACCTACTCAATCATCTTATTTACTTCGCCGACAGAACTACCCAAAGTGTGTCTTGGCTTCCGATACGAGAACCGGCCACCGGTCACGATGTTGGCATGCCTCTCGTAATTATGTTTCACCACCGTAACCCCCATAACGTGCTTGTGCCTTGAAATTATGTAATGCCCTCTAAGAAATAGATGAAATATCAATTACGACAAAGGTTTAAACGTACAAGCACAATTAGGTTGTGTGCATGCATCAAATTGTTTGGTCTGAACAAATAACATACACCACTTGAATAGGAACCTACGATCGAATACGTCGCTTTGAATTTACATAGAACTAGCAGTCACTTCCTACCTGCTTTGTCTTTGCCTATCAGGAACGCTACACTAAATTGTCTAAATTGCATAATAACGCCTACAGACCTTTTGTGTCAAATCCACAATGTAGGTAACGTTTTCCACGAAATTTAATGGAAAGATAGACATAACTAACTTTGCTGAGATATGAAAATCCAAATCAGTAAAGTAATATTGTGTGTTTGCGAAGAAGTCTATAGAGCATTACTTACAGAATAACAGCCGTCAGCAAATCCTCCAAAACCTCACCGAGGTCACTAACGTTGACAACATTAAACACACAATACCACTTTTTACCATATTCACAACGCGTTTAACGCAAGCTCTACTAAACACAACCGTGAAGTCTTTCATTAAATATTAATATTACCAGTCAAAAATTCTTAACGAGTAAAGGCCGTCAAGCATTTTACCAATACCAAAACATAAAACACACAACACTTTCAAAACTACGGTGTTCGACTCAATACGAGGCATCTTCGTGTAAAATAAACTCTGCAGAACACAATGATCCGTGTTTTGAATTTTCTATTATCAGTGTTAGGTTAAAAGCTTGATGTAAAAGGTTGACGATTTTTTATTTAAGTTGAACTCACAAACAGAAAAGCAACACGATTTTTTTTTATGCACAAAATTATGCCCTGGGCAAATAATATTACCCAGCAAGAAAATATTATATTTGAATAAAAATAAATATAGAAGCCCTGGAGGTTCAAACAAGAAGTACAAGTATACAAATTATATTCTAAACAGTCAAGACAAGCCATTTATTGGCAAAGTATATTTTATATTTGTTTATGGTGAAATATTAATTTTTACTCTGGAAGAGTACTAAAAAATTATATAACTACCTCAAAGGCATTCACTAAAACATGTCTCATGATTACTCGTATCTTTAGAATTTTGGGTTATGAACGAAGAACGTTGTTCAAATCCTATATACATACATATCGCCACGCCTGTTTCCCGTAGGGGTAGGCAGAGACCACAGATCTCCATCTGCTACGATCTCGGCATACTTTCCTTGTTTCCTCCACACTCATTAATCTTCTCATGGAGGCCCGCCAGTTAAGTGTAAGGTACTCTTGACCTGGCCTTTCTTAAAAACTTCAGCAATTTGGTCAAGGTATGTTTTCCGTGGTCTTCCCCGACCTTTCCATCCACACTCTCAACGTAAATTTCTTTTGCCAGACGCCGTCAAATCATCCCTTTCTCAATTTTTGTCACGACACCTTTTTTACTCCACATCGCTCTCGTATATCTTCATTTCTTATTCTATCATTCAAAGTTACATCCCACATACTTTTTAACGCTCTCATTTCCACCACATTCAGCCTGCTTTCAACACTCTTCTGCCAAACTCAACTTTCGCTATCACACCGATAGATAAACCGCCAGTCGGGCCATTTTAGACACATTCTGACTTTTCATTAACCTTATTACCAGCTTTCACTCGCCTTTCAAATCCTCGTGGAATTTATTTAACAAAATATTGGTTTTAAAATCATTGGTCTCTGGAATATGGCCATTTTATCTTCCAAGAATCGTCCAAAAATTGATTGTGATAATGATGCTACGCTTACGGTTGCCTCTACAGATTTCGGTCACCTTTTCTAGCAAACAAAACCAATTGACATGAAAACAGTGCCACCTACCATTGCGGTTATGATTGAGAGAACGTGTGAAAAGATCAAATAATGTGCTTTATTTATTATTCTCGAGTCAGGAACAACTATTATATTTAACATAAAGATACCTGATTTGCCAGGGTGTGACGAGTGCTAGGCTCTGAGTTCAAATCGAAGTTAAAATTGCTAATGATATAGAATATATAGAATAGCAAAAACGGTTTAAACTAGTATTTCTAAGTCATTTCTCATTCAAAGTCCTTCAAAGACATCTGGCAGTCCACTGTTGGATATAGACCCCCACAGTCACATCATCTAGGACGATCTTCTACTGCAGCGGCCCTATACCTATTGCCTGTCTTAGGGAAACGATAACGAGAGAGGAAGAAGAATGTAATGGGAGGGGAAGAAGGGAAAAAAGAAAGGTGAAAGAAGTCGACCTTTGGATTTTGTACTCGGACATTATTGAATACCCAGCAGGAAACTACAACAGCTATGCAATAGTAAAGTAGCGTACTGTAGTGATACATTAATCAACGTATCACTACAGTACTTTACTTTACTATTGCATACGTACACAACTTGCGCAACCCTAGCTCAAATTTTTAACTCGCATTCCTCCATATAAAAAAATAGCTTCGGTGAACTTGCTTCCACCAATGGTAAGCTAAAGTATGAAAATAAACAATTCTGATTGGTAGATATCATAAATAGTTATGTACTTAGCTACGCAGCTTTGTACATCTAATCATAAAAAAAACACCCTTACATTCGAGTAGTGTAGATAGTACATAACAACGTGGCGGTACTAACAACAGGTAGCTGTTGAAATAAATTAATAAATTCGCTTAAAATTAAAAACTAATAAATCCATTTTATAAAATCATCGTTTTTCTTAAGCGTGTGTAATTACAATGGGCGACGTTGGTTGCTTTCCATTAGGCGACACGCTTGCTCGTTTGCCCTTTTATGCCATAACACTACCATTAACAACTAACATTAACAATGCAAAGAAGAGTGATCCTTATGACACATGTGATTATAATGGCAATGGAGTCCGAGCTTTGATAGCTGCTATCTCTGAAATTCATTTAGTATCCAATCGGACGGCAGAACGCGGCGGAGGTGAATGACGAACGGTCGTATGTGCAGCAAAGCTCGTCCGTAATCGTGCGAAGTTTGTTCCGTGCTCTATTCGCGCTACGTTTACGAGGGCCGATAATCTAATTCATCAAACATCTCAAAAGCTCTAGCTGCCAACAAGCAGGTAAGTTTTATAATTTATATATATATATATATATATATATATATATATATATATATATATATATATATATATATATATATATATATATATATATATATATATATATATATTATTTTGATATTTTGTATAGCGTGTTTAATTTTATTTAGGCGCTGGCGACTTTTTTTAATAATTTATGCGATTGAATAAACTGGCGATTTCTTTTTAACTATTATATTATTTAATATAACATTGTTAATTATAAAATATGAAGTGGACATAATTTGTCCGAATTAATTTCATGATCCGAATGACTTAGTGGAAATTAAGTTTTATATCGCTCACATTCAATTCAAATAAATTACCTCGGCAAACATATATTGTTAAATGACATGGCAACATTGTTTTAATAGAAACATTGCGTTAATCTGTTTACATTAAAAACCCACAACATCCGCTGTGCACACTATACCATAATTGTTATAAATATTTATGGTAACATAATATCGCAACGTATGTGTATTTAAACAAACATTGAAAGTCTCGACTGGACAAGTTCAAAGTCATAGCGTCGGTGCTTTTTTAAACTTTTTGTAACGGCGAATATAAACATGTTACTATTGAATGCATAACGAAATATACGATTCTAATCGTTATTCACCGGACGCACAGATATTTTTCTAATATATAGATCTTTGTCAAGATTGGCATATTATTTGTCTGTAGCATTAATGGGCCGGCTCGCCCGGGGAAGTACCACACTTCCGCAGAAAACCGGCGTCTGAGTGGTAGCTTAGCTACCGCGCTTCGTACGGTGAGCGGTCTGAGTTCCGGAGGCCCAACACCCTCCCCCTCCCCTCCCCCTCCCCCTCCCCCTCCCCCCTCCCCTCCCCCTCCCACTCCCACTCCCATAATTGCACTTTCCTTTAAGGTTGGCAACGCTTCCGCATTGCCTATGGCGTTGCGGATGTCTATGAGTTACAGATGCGTTGCTTGAGGAAAGTGTAGGCAAAAGGGGGGAGATTATGAACAGTGTGAAGAGGGTACACCCACTCTCTCACTATATATAGGAAGAGGGGCAAGGGTGGATTGTTTTCCCTTTGCTCAATACACGTTGCGCAGTAGCAACCTTCGATATCGGTTCGTAAATACCGTTGAAGGTAGCTAGTTCCGCTGAGTGGTGGTGCGTGAAAATAAGTTTCAGGAAAAGCGCACCGCACTGGATCGCCACTTATCTTGATGGTTATTCCATTGTGTTGCTTTAAGTAAAGTGTGAATAATAAAAAATAAAGCAATGGCTCGTTTGTTAAGGATTGAGCTTACAATTTGCGGTCGTCGTTTCAATTCTTCCATCTGCCGATTGATGTGAATCATACTTTCCTAGCGCTAGCACTATTTATTAACTTACTTGGAACGGTTAACAAGACTTCTATCAATATTAAAACATTGCTAGCCTCCAAATATAAGTAACGGAAGCGATGAGGGATGTAAATAAAGGGAAAAGGGGTTGGTACTCCAGCTTACTGAATGAACCGCAGTAGAAATGCCTTAGAAATTAATTTTCTATGAGGCATCGCTCAGTTTTTTCTTTAATTTTCTCGAGCTTTATAAGTATTGTCGATCGTGGCAAGGCAACGAAAAATATAATTCCATTACATCTTAAGACAACGACCATTTGCCTCAGTGGTGAGGCTCCCGGCCGGTTTTGGGTTTGATCACCGTATCGGTATAAATATAATATATGTATGGCCTACAGATATATTTTTTAAGTCTTTATACCGCGCCAATCTGCATTGGACAAGTGTGGTGGGTTAATATCCGTTCCTCCAGAAGTTGGGAGGCTGTTAAAAAAAATCTAGTGATTAAACAATACATCTTGGGTGTTATTAAGTTGACCGCCCTTGATCTAATGCGTATGTTGCATTATCCAACGAAACAAGGTTTTTGTTAGGATAAAGCAGGATTCAGATATAGTGTATAATAGCATACACAACCAAATTACACACAGACACCCAAATTTTTTTTGTTAGTTAAACAATTATTACTTTAGATTTAAATTTACTACCCCGCATTTAGAGGTCAGCTATTTCAATCAACGAGCCAAGCGGCCGACAATAAATATTAAAAAATATTCACTTGGTGTAGGCCGCACAGAAGAGTCGACAAGCTATCACCCAGCGGTATTTCCGAACCGATATTAGCATCTTCAAAAAACAAGCCTACACAACTTTTAAAGACCGGCAACGATTTTACAATGGAATGCATGGGATGTGGATGGAAGAGTCGGTAGAGGAAGACCAAGGTAAACATACCTTGATGAAATTGCCGAAGTTTTTAGGAAACCGACGAGCTTGCATGAGGAGAGTGATGAGTTCCTCCACAGGAAGCAAGGAAAGTATGCCGAGATTGTAGCAGATGGAGATCTGTAGTCTCCACCTACTACTACGGGAAACAGGCGTGACGATATGTATGTATGTACATATATACTGCTATGTACATAATACTGCGGATGTCTATGGGTGGCGTTGATTGCTCTCAATCAGGTGATAAGTCTGCTCATTTGTTTTTCTATCGCACAAAAAAGGAAGGAAGAGATCGGCGTGGATTGTATAGACGATAAAAGGGTCCCATTCGCTTTCGCACCCGCTTCCGCGCTCGCTTCCGTTCTCAATATTATCTCTGTCTTGGATTACAGCAGTTCTATATTTTGTATGAAAGTATATTAAAGATGGCGACGCGTACACAGTACTCACCCTACGTCTTTGTAGTTTCTTCGGTGTGGCTTGTACCTTACAAAATGCCCTCTTACGGAATATGTACATAACCCGCACATGATCTAACTGTTGATACTCAGGCACTGATTTATGGGTTAACGTATTTGAGAGTTCGTTTTCGGTTTTGTTTACGCACTATATTAAATATAGTACTAGTACTAGTATAATAGTATATACACTATAATAAATAATAAAAAAACTACAATAGTTATAAAATACCTTTATTTTCATGAAAAAATATTTTATCGAGTCGTTTAAAATGTTTATCTTGTTATTATGGCGTAAATAAACAGTTTATTTCGTAAAGGGGGCGATAATCAATAAAAGTTTGGGAACCTATGCTCTAGACACTTAACTAGACAATAAACTTTTACTTTAATATGTGTATATCTAAGGAGTAAATTGCATATGCAAAAATTTTCTTCTCGTCATGTTTTATTAGTACACAAATGCAATCGAAAAGTGTTCGAGGATATAATGTACATATAAACAGAAAACACCCATTCACCTAACAATACCAGACCCAGTAGGTACGTCCTTTTTTACATTTTTAGTTTTTATTCCAACCGTTGGTAAGAACCGCGAATTCATATCGACTGTCAAAAGGAGGAAATTAACCAGCATAGGCTAGGTCTTACGATAAGAAAAAAACTTTACTAACTTATAATGATAGGCATAACCGCAGGCAGGAGACGCGTTGAACGTAGGAAAAAGTCATGGCTACGAAAGATAAGAGAGTGTACTAGTGTTGCCAGCATAGAACGACTATTTCGTTTACCACAGGCTCGGGAAAAGTTCGCTGTGCTGACGACCAAGCTCTAGTAATGGAGAGGCACTTACACACACACACACACACAAGTAGAAGAAGTTGATTGTTTCACTCGTTGTAATGTGTGTATGCTGGCGTATTAGATTGAATATCATTATTTAATTATTTTATGTAATAGACAAAACTAATTTTATATGTATTGTGGCCCGATCTGTTGGTAGCTTATGTCAGAATAATGTTGGTTTATATAAAATAATTATAATTTGTGTAAAATAAATTGTATAGAATTATGTAAAATTCACATGTATTTTGATTATTGAGCTCTAGGTTTGTTTATTAAAAAAGATGTTGCTATGTTGAAGCCAATATGTTTTTGGATTCTTTGTTGGTTGTTTATTGTCTTTATTTGCCTTCTTGATTTTGTGTATAAAAGCCAGAATTCAGTTTGGGTAAGACTTATTCTAACACCTACCGCCGTCGTCGCCGAAATGTATTTTTTTGCTAATATTAATAATTATACTATTCTTGAAATCTTCTTCCATTGCAAATATACAAATCAGTGATCTTTTCGACGACCGTTGACTATTATTTTAATGACTTAAATTATAAAGGAAACCATAGAAACAATGCATAAAGCCAAATATTGAGCTAGGTGGCGCTTATTGACCTCTATCCAGCAATGGATCGCCGTGGATTGTTGATTTACTAAACTTTTTTGAAATTATTAACGGACATATTTTTTTAATGAATGGATTTGAATTCCTTAAAAGTTTACCATATATTTTCAAATTGTGTCATATAAATACAATTATGGTTTATATCTATTATTATAGAACGGAAAACAATGAACATACAAGCGTTTAAACAAACATGCCTACACATACCTAAAAGGCCGGCAACGCTTCCGTGTCTCCTGCGGTGTCGCGGTTGTCTATGGGCGGCGTTGATTGCTTTCCATCAGGCGGCACGTTTGCACGTTTGCTCTCATATCCCATAAAAACGCCGTCATTTTTTTAAATTGTTTTTTGAAGGTTCAAATGTTGCATAGTTTTGTTAATGTGTGTGTGAGGTCCCAATTTCCAGTTCAGTACGGGGGATCCTCAGGAGCCGTTCGCACCGCTGCGGCCAAATTTAGCGGCCACCGCTCACCGATCCCGTTCGGTATTATTTTTAATCCCGGGCGGCGTCCATGGATCCGATGATAATTCGCCCGCTCTGTTTGTTTGCTTTAAGCTCGTAAAGTGCGTTCGACGCGGTGTTTGCGTTCGCGTTGCTTCGACTGCGGCCGAGCGTTCGAGCGCAAGCGCGCCGTGTTATCACTTACGATTTCGGTTTTACCCTAGTTTTTTTTAGAAATTAAATTACCTTAAATCTCTTTGACGTAAAGATGAATGGTCAAACTTCTTAGTTTACTAAAATCTGTGAACACAAATCAGAAAAATAATATTCGATTAATCCTACTTCCTACTTCCTTATAATATTATAAATGCGAAAGTTTGTGGGTATGTTTGTTTGTTACTCTTTCACGAAAAAACTACTGGATGGATTTGGATGAAACTTTACAGTAATATAGGTTATACATCGGAATAACATATAGGCTACAATTTGTAATGATTTATGTAATTTTGGTCGTAATATAACGATACATGTCAAATAAATCGGAAAAAAATCTGGCCTCTGAAAACTATCTTGGCGTGCGCTGCCTAAACCATTGGAGTTATACAAAGATAATGTACCGTAGGATTGTTTGTCTTGAATAGTTCTAAATAAAAGTCCGCGACAGCATATATCTTTATTACCTTTTATGTGGAAGCCACTATGATAAAAATTGTGAACCATAAATTAAGTAAAAGAAATATATATTTATTTAAAATGATCTCTCACGAAACTTAATGTGACAGGCTAAATTCCACGCGAGCGATGCCGCAGGCAAAACCTAGTATAGAATATTTCTGAAACTATTTTGTTTTAAATATATTGCCCAGAATACAGCCGTTAAGTTGAAGAATTTTACTGTGTTAGCGCGTTTCATAGTGTGTTTCGAATGCATAACCGGAGGCTCATTTCCTTTCTCATTTCTTTATTTCCTTCCTCCTCTTCCTATTATTGTATGTATTTCTTCTTCAGTTCCATTATTCACGTTTTCATCCTAAGGAGGACAACGAATGTACAGTGCTCTTAGTACTTTTTTATCACGGCCTATATATGTCCCAATTCTGGGCACGAGTTTTCCTTTCGGCACATCCAACGGACGTTTAACCCACCACGCTTGTTCAGTGCGAATTGGCCGAGTCAACAAACTCAGAATAAACATCTGTAGGCCGTACATAATATTTATCAAGGAATGCTGGGATCCGAGGAGGAGATTATTCACATCCGTGCTCTAGGATAGGCAACGAATCTACTAACAGAACACATTTTAATTCAAAAACACTATGTGTGATTAGCGTAAACACATTTGTACGTACATACATACAGATATCGATCTACTTATGTGTAGGTGCAGTTTATTTATTACGACTGGGGTTCCAATACGAGCGGAACTTTACGATTGAAGTCATGAAATGATGCTATTCGCGAGTAAAAACCTACCGCACTATACAATGTTCTCTAATACATAGGAAAGTGGGTCTCCATCCGTCTGGTTTCCGTGAATGTGTTATAGTTTTATGGGAGGCATACGAGCGTTGAGCGGTGAGATTTTGTCATCAAATAATAATAAGATTGTGTAGATGAACCTTAAATTAATAAAAAGGAGAAATGACAAACAATAAGTACATATTCCTTCATTCCTCGACCCACCACTCTGTGGAACCAGCTATTTTCAGCGGTATTTCTGAACCGATACGACACCTTCAAAAAACAAGCTTACTTATATCTCAAAGGCCTGAAACGCATACATATGTGTATATATATATATATATATATATATATATATATATATATATATATATATATATATATAACATCACTACGACTGTAGCAAAAAAGCGAAAACGAAGTAAACCGCAAAATGAAAACAATACCAGTGCCAATAAAACTTAAGGATCTCTGAAAAACTTGTAAGTGATCAGTCAGTTTGGTCGTAGAGCTATGAGACTCAGTATTTTTTTCTGATCCGAATATGCAATAACAATTTTTGACGACCGATTAGCTCAGTGGCGGGATCCTCCGCCCGCGAAGTCAATGATGCCGTCTTCGATCCCCGCATCCGAATAAATATATGTATATTTATTCGGATGCGGATGCATACCATAGCATGCGGGGCTCTGCTGGGGCTGACCTCCATCCTCCCTTGCGGCTTGTGGTATTCACTAAGACGAATTTTAATATACATAATTTGTTGAAAAATGTCGGTGACGTAGTTCGCCACCCGTCACGTCGAGTGGGAATCAGCCATGAGGGCGAGAAGCGACTAAAACAAATTTGACGCGTCATTTACCGCGTTTTCGCTTTTTTGATAAAATATACACATAAATAAATCCTTATACTAAAAATTATTGTTATTACTGATTAATGAATAAGACACTTATTTTGCACACTCCTTTTTTTAAGAAGAATATAGAAAAAAAGTAAAGATTTGTATACTAGTACATATGGCCAGTACGAAATAATAAAATATTTTATGTTATATTATTGCGGTCCTATAAATATAATATGTCCATGAGTTTAGTACATGGTAATCATAGATCACGTTACATGGCTGCAGTATTCCGACAATGCAAATGATGAATTAACAACTTTTGTAATTGGAATGTTGTTATTGTAGAGCGCGTCGCAAACTCAAAGCTGAAATTGATGCGACAGTGTGTGTGGCCCGTTGGTAAACTATTGTAATTTGTACAGATTAGAATAAAAGTTAATGCAAAAATAATTACTGGCGGTACGATTGGGTATTAGTATCTACATTTGATTTTATACTTGTCATAAGTCCGCCTATGTATCAAAAATGTACATTAAGCATAAATAAGTAATTATGATATCGTGGTAGTACTTCACATTCAGCCGCCATCTCCAGCTGTACAAAGCACAAACACGGCTCTATGTAGAGTACTGCTCTCATTTTGGACCGAGTTCCGAAGTACCACATCCTTTCATTTGACCGTATCCAATGGAGAGCTGCATCCAATTCGACCAGTGTGTCCTACCTATACTCTCTTACGGCGCCGAAACGTGGACGCTGACAGTCTGTCTGCTTCACAAGTTCAGAGGGTGTCAGAGAGCTATGCTCGGAGTTTCTCTCGTAGATATGATTCGGAATGAACAAATCCGCCAGAGAACTAAAGTTACCGACATAGCCTTTCAAATTAGCAAACTGAAGTGGCAATGGGTTGATCACGTTTGTCGGAGATCCAACAATCGTTGGAGCAAACGAGTGCTAGAATGGTAAACGTAAAATCGCGTCTCGGTAAACGCAGTGTGGAAACGCCCCCCGGCTAGATGGTGCGACGATCTGCCAGCCGCTGGCATGAAATGGGCGCGTGAAGCCGAAGATCGGGCTAGGTGGCGCTTCATGGGGGAGGCCTATGTCCAGCAGTGGACTGCCGCAGGCTGTTGATTGATTGATTGAATGGAGAGCGTCCCCAATCGTCTTCCGATGATTTTCGATAGGCTCGATCTATTATAGCGAATGCACTGAGGAGTTCAATCTCCTCCCAGCCGCACATTTTCACCATCGGATTAAGCACCACAAATAAATAGGTTCCATCCCCATCACTTGCTAGCCGTCTACCACCCTGCGATTTAGTCGCCGTTTTCTGGCACGAACTGTGCAAATATGCAACAATCTAGCTCTATATATATATATATATATATATATATATATATATATATATATATATATATATATATATATATATATATATATATATATATATATATATATATATATATATATATATATATATATATATATATATATATATATATATATCTGCTATAAAAAAATGCGTCGCGTGCCCTGATAAGTATGTGTTTATTAGTGATATGAATTATTGAAGATAGTCGTGGAAGAGGAAGAAGGAAATAAAGCATTCTTCTGATCGCCACGAAACTTTGGAAAGATATTGAGTAAACACCCGCGAAGGTTTCACCATCGGACTAAGCACCACAAATAAATAGGTTCCATCCCCATCACTTGCTAGCCGTCTACCACCCTGCGATTTAGTCGCCGTTTTCTGGCACGAACTGTGCAAATATGCAACAATCTAGCTCTATATATATATATATATATATATATATATATATATATATATATATATATATATATATATATATATATATATATATATATATATATATATATCTGCTATAAAAAAATGCGTCGCGTGCCCTGATAAGTATGTGTTTATTAGTGATATGAATTATTGAAGACAGTCGTGGAAGAGGAAGAAGGAAATAAAGCATTCTTCTGATCGCCACGAAACTTTGGAAAGATATTGAGTAAACACCCGCGAAGGTTTCACCATCGGACTAAGCACCACAAATAAATAGGTTCCATCCCCATCACTTGCTAGCCGTCTACCACCCTGCGATTTAGTCGCCGTTTTCTGGCACGAACTGTGCAAATATGCAACAATCTAGCTCTATATATATATATATATATATATATATATATATATATATATATATATATATATATATATATATATATATATATATATGTTTATTAGTGATATGAATTATTGAAGACAGTCGTGGAAGAGGAAGAAGGAAATAAAGCATTCTTCTGATCGCCACGAAACTTTGGAAAGATATTGAGTAAACACCCGCGAAGGTTTCTGGAATGGTACATCTTATCTACATCATGGCTGGATGTTTGAAACCAAAGGTCGGGTGAATTAAAGATCTAAGTGTTATCTCCAGAAGTGGGCTGCTTGACGATTGCGATGAGTAAAGATGTTCCGAAACTACATAATTTGACCACCACCTTCACCCATAATCCGAAGATGGTTTATCTGGCATTTCCAATACGTATCGATGCGCATCAGACATATGTATTTGACATACGTTTATTATATGTATATATAGCAAGTACAAGAAAAACTTCTCAAGTTGAGTACTGTATTTAAACACAAGCATCATGTTTCTACATGTTCACAAGTTAAAAGACAAAGCGGCAATGCCGTAGAGGATAGCGCTAGCAAAATATAATACGTTTGAATTGTGTTAACTAATGTTTTTTCTATATTTGTACATATAAAGGTTGTCCGGTGACAAAATTAAGTTTACCCCAACAAAAAATCAGTAGGAGTGAGATCCAGTGACCTGGGTGCCTAGGCGGGATATATCACCGAAATGGGTTATTACTTTGTTAGTAAACATATCACGAAGAAGCACTAAGGTCTATCTAGCAGTATGAGGCGTGGAGCCCTCTTGTTGAAACCATGTGCGTGAAATGAAGGCAAGATATTCTCTAAATATTCTTTTTTAATGAGATAGAAAGGCAAAAGAGCAGGCGTGTCGCCAGATGGAAAGCAATCAACGCCGCCTGTGGACATCTGCAATGCTATATGTATTGCAGAAGTGTTGCCGGCATTTAAGAAATGCCGTTCAAAAAACAAGCCTAAAGCTTGTTTTTTGAACGTCCAATATCATATTGATTCAGAAACACCATTGAAGGTAGCTGGCTCCACGGGGTAGTGCGTGGTAAGGTTTAGAAAAACCGCACCGTACTAGATCCCCACTCATCAAGGTGAATTATATAATATTAAGTTTCCCAATTAATAAGATTCAATAATTTACGAGGGAATGAGATAGGAATTTAATCCTATCTCGACGCCTACATTTGACCTTTAATTGAGGTATCTCGCATATGAAATGCTATATTCAGCCTTATTTGTGTAAGTCTAGACGAGATATAAGCTAATTAACGCCTGTCTCGGAATTTTAAAGTACCTGGAAATTTTTATATAATATCTATACAAATAATATCTATAAAAATAAAACTTGTAAGAATAACGGCGCGGTTAGTCGAAGTGGAAAGGGCGTGCACGTGTGGGTGGTGGGTGTCGCTATGTGGTGGGTGATATATTTATTTCCATTTCATACCGTTTGTGTTGTATAAGTTTTGATTTTTTCAATTTAAGCAAATACCAGTTGATGGGTAGCAGCTTCTATCCGAGAAATAAAAATTCATCTGGTATCCCCAATACAGCTGTCAAGTGGGTTTCGTTCGGATTTTTTCTTTAAATCCAGCAAAACTTTCATAATGCCTATAGTGTTGCAGATGTTTAGGACGTTGTCCGTATAAGAAATTATATGGACAGTCAAAAGTTTTACTTAGCTAAGATCTGCGACAAGCAAAACAATAACAGAAAATTAATAATGTGTGTTTTTCCGTTGGGTTTAGTGGATTTATTTGGTACTTAAACCAAAAACTTATCGAAAATCGGCCATCAACTCTCCACCCACCAACCACTATACACAACACCAAACACACATTATCACTTTTCCATCTTGTAAACGACACGTGTTTCGCCCCAACACGAGGCATCTTCAGGTATAGTAAACTGTACGGTAGACAACCGAAAAGTGTTTTTTCACAACTTTTGTTGTTTTGCTTGTCGCGGATCTTAGCTAAGTAAAACTTTTGACTGTCCATATAGTGATGGATTTCCGCAAAGTAACGCCTGACTCCATTAATAATCGTATAAGAAATTACATTTCATTTATCGAACGAGAGTCAATAAAGCTTTACCACCATTTCGTAATAATTTTTCTCTGAACGGAGAAGAAACGTCGAAGAAAACTTCACAAGTATCCTCTTTTTTATATTTCATCATCAATAAAAAAGGGGAAAAAAAAAGATTACATGTGAAAAAAAATAACAGGCCCAGCAGGCCCGGTCTCCACAAGCAGCACCTGTTTACAAGTTGACGCATGTGACAGCTATCGCCCACTTCAACCAATTTAAAGGGAAGTGGACAACCCGTCACACGGCGCCTCCGCAAGCAAAGCAAGCATGACATACCCAAGCCTATCTTTCCACATTACAACTCAATTTTTATACGAACGTCCACCGTAGTTACCAGGATGACACTAAAACGAATAAGATACATTGTATAGTAATATAAATATATAAGTAGCGTGGAACGAGCAACACATTCCGGTAGATTTGAGTCTCCTAAGTTGTCCTAAGTTTAGTTTTGTAATAACCCTTGCTATATAATTTTTTCTTAATACTTTTTTAAATTTGTTAAGAGACAATTTTTGTATACCCTCAGGAACTGTGTTGTAAAAGAGTATACATTGCCCCACATACAGTAGGTTTGTGTTTGTTCCTTGTGTTAAAATTTTGGTTATTAATGGAGTCAAGCGTTAGTCTTTTCGGTTGTCTACCGTAGAGTCTATTATACCTGAAGATGCCTCGTATTGGGGCGAAACACGTGTCGTTTACAAGATGGAAAAGTGATAATGTGTGTTTGGTGTTTTGTATAGTGGTTGGTGGGTGGAGAGTGGATGGCCGATTTTCGGTAAGTTTTTGGTTTAAGTTCCAAATAAATCCACTAAACCCAACGGAAAAACACACATTATTAATTTTCTGTTATTGTTTTGCTTGTCGCGGATCTTAGCTAAGTAAAACTTTTGACTGTCCATATAAAATTTTGGTTATCTAAAAATACATAAGAAAGTTAATATTTTTCTTAAGATGCATTACATTTTCATATATTAATATAGCTGAGAAATTCTTGTTCGTTAGCCGTCCTATCCCATAAAAAAATATTCAGCAGTATAAAAATGTTTAGTAGTAGATGATTTGACTGCCTGTGAACAATTTTAATTCCGCTCTATTTCTATAGATCTCATAGCCTGAAAACTGAAATCATGACGGTAGAGCGATATAAGTATAATATTAGTTCAGCCAAATTATTTTTACAGCTATAAAAATATTTTTTAAAAGAAATAAACCTAGTACTTCTTGTTAACATTCATTTTAATCAATGTGCAGGTAAGTAACCTAATTTATTTCAATTTTCTTTTAGAAAGTTACGTAGATGCTCTATGTCCAGTCCTGGACAGCTCTTGGATATAAGCCTCGTTCAAAATGCGCTACCTAGCTAGACCTTCGGCTTCACGCATTTAGTTTCTGGCAGTTGCCCTGCAGATCGTCGCACCATCTGACCGGAGGGTGGCCCTCAATACGTTTTCCAGAAGTGGCAATGTGTGTCCTTATATAATAACACATATCATGTCAAACACTGCCAAAGTTCATAACGACGTAACTCATATTATCATTAAAAATAACGTGCTTTCCAAATAATCGAAAAAAGAATATATTTTCCAAAGAAAGACACGTGTATCGCCAATTACGAGAAATTGCGAAACTAAGCTGGGGGAAAAAAATAAGTATTCTAATAAGCCCATTTTTTATATAACATTCCTTAAAAAATGTTTTTTCGTTTATATAACGAGGTAAATCGCTCGCTTTCAGGTTGTTAAGCACGGATTAACTTAGTAAATGATGGTATAATAATAAAATGGATTATATTTTGTTTTTTTTTTTTATAAACATTCACCCCGTAATAAATTCGCTCCAGTCCAAACAACGTGTTGGTAATTATAAAATGAACTGCTTCACGCTAGCAACTCAGAGCGACACGTGATAAACAACATCGTCACGTTCCCAATCTTTTATACGGGGAAAACGTTTTTCGCTGCCAAATATAAATAAATTCGCTAATTAATTCTGAGTAGAGACGACTTATATATTTTTCAAATATTTCAATATATTTATTGAATAATATGTGACGAACTGAAACCAGCCAACTATATTGGTTCAAAACAATAACGCATAAGTCGCCAATAGAAAATGAAAGTGACGCTTCAATGCGGTGCGTTTTACTCGAAACTTCATTTGCACACCACTACTTTTGTAACGATACGACACTGAAACCTTCAAAAACAAGTCTACTCATATCTCAAAGGCTGCAGGTGTTGCAGATGTCTGTGAGCAGCGTAGATTGTGTTTAAATCACATGACATTTGCTCTTTTGCCTCCCTATCTCATTAAAAAAAATTATTAAAAATTCTTGAAGCAAAAATTTAACGAAAGGGAAGAAAAAAAAAGTTTATTTTTGGGATAGGAAGGCAAACGGGCAGGTGTGTCACCTGATGGAAAGCAATCAACGTCGCCCATAGACATCTACAGTGTCATAGGCAGTACAGAAGCGTTGCCGGCCTTTCATGGAAAGTGTCATTATTGGAGAGGGGGGGGGGGGTAGGGCCTCCGGAACTCAACCGCTTACCGGACGAAGCGCGGTAGCTGAGCCACCACTCAGACGCCGGTTTTCTACGGGAGTGTGGTGCTTTCATGCTACAGACAAATAATATGCCATTGTTGACAAAGAATGGCATATCAACGAGCAATAACTAGCATCTTCGCATTATGCCATGTAGAAAAGTTAGATAGGTAGATACTATACAACCCAATAGGTTCTGTGGTGAAACTACCTATTTTGGGCTAAATATATGTATTATATTCCAATTTTATTCCGGGTTATTTTTTAGTATTTATTCCGAGTTTGGGTGTCCCTCCAATCCGCCTCGGATGAGCGTGATGGGTTAATGTCAACTCCTTCAGAAATAAGGAATTCCTTGCTTAACAATGAGACATATTGGAGTGGTTGTGAAAAATATACATATACTATGTATGATGTTAGTATTTTTTAACCTTAAACACATAAAATTTATATACTTTCCCTTAATTTCGCTAATTCAAACACGTGTGTTGACAACTCTGGTTCTCTGGCGAATTTTTTTATTTCGAATCATATCCCTCACAGAAACTCTGGTTTTCTCATAAACAACCTTAGTACAGGGGAATTAAAATTAAATTATGAATAGATTTTAAGGGAAATAATCAATAAATAGATTTTAAGGGACATCTACTATGCAATAAGCATTGCGGAAGCGTTGCCGGCCTTTGATAATTGTATAGGCTTGTTTTTTGAAGATTCATTAAAGTGGTAAAGTCCATTTAAAAAAAACATGTACATACTTACATTATTAATTAGTTATATGATTTTACACGTTGTTAAATGGAGTTACACTCTATCAACATGAATAGACCGGATATTATAGAAAGTATTGTGATATTTAGGCAATCCAAACATTGCTTCTGGCTATTTCTACACAACAATGGATTTAGAACATTTTCTCCAAAAATTTTTTTTATTATTAATTATTGCTAAATTTACTTCGTGTGATAAAATTAAGTTTGAATGACATCCATTTATCTCGTAGCTTGTTTACGTTGCTTATAACCGTTAATTCAACGACGACATTGATGGCTCGAATGCTTTGGTGTCGAAGTGGTCGCCTTTTGGGCCAAAGGTCGCGTGTTGAACATTACGATAAATATATATGGTATGGGCTACAGATATTTATTTTAAAAATATTTTTTTCCTTACAATTTTTTTATTTTTATGCATTCACGACACGTAGAATCGTATTCTTGTGCTATCTATGGACGTTAAGAATTTTTATTTTATTTTACACCTAATTAGATGTACAGGGCTTACAATACCGGGATTGCGGAATCCCGAATACCGGAATCCCGGACGATTTTTGTCCGTTATTAAAAACCGGTATTTATGTAAAAATACCGGTATTTTAGTATTACATTAGTTGATAAAAGTTGAATTTAAGCACAATATAAATCTAATAAAATAATATTAATTAATTACAAGAAATTTTTTTTGAAGATAAACAAACAATTTCATTGTATTAAAATCTATGTACTTTTTTACTTGCACGTTTTTTTGTACCTATTTACTCCTACTCTTTATGTAATAAAATAAATAATATCTACTCATTTCAGACCAATATTTGTTAGCAAGTCAATATAACAACTGAGATAAGTAAAAATATAACTAGTAAATTTTTTATCGATAATACTGGTTTCAATACCGGTATCCCGATATTTCTAATTTTAAATATCAAATACCGGTATTCAGATTTTAGTTCGGTATTGTAAGCCCTAGATGTATGTACCTAATTATTCTGAGAGACTTACGTAGCTACTAGAGTACCTGATTATTCTTAGGGACTTACGCTGTAAACCGCCGAGGACTGTGTTCGGAGTATCTCCGGTGGATGTGATTCAGGACGAAAAATCCTGGCGGAGGGTTCATCGGTTTAGCAAGTTGAAGTGGCAATGGGCTGTTTACGTTTGTTGAAGAACCGACAACCGTATGTGTAGACGAGTGTTTAAGTAGAGACCGCGGAAAACCAGACATAACAAACGTAATGTGAGACTAATGTTAGATGGAGCAAAGGTTAGCCGCTAGTATGGGGTTTCCGGTGGCACAATTAGGTATATATGTCGAATAATCAGTAAACGTAAATTATTTTCTGCTGACACTAAAAAAAGATCCTGCCTTCAGTTCACGGACGTGGTTTATACACCGCTTGAGAGACTATAGAGCTTCTTCATGATTTCCTCCCTAACAAATTAATAAGCCGTTTCTGTGCTATCCCCTGGCCACCCAGGTCGCCGGATCTTACTTATTATTTTATGGTTTCTTTTCTGTGAAGGTACCTCAAAAGTAAAGTCTATGAAACAAACCCGACAATCACCTTGGTACTGAAAGAAATATAATAATATATTATCTGCGAGTTTAACGGCATCCCGACGTCACTAATTTATAAAGTGGCATAAAATACTGTGCTTTGATACCAAAAGTATGCCCGAATTGGCGTTCAACATTTACACGAATTAATTTTAAAAAATAAAATCCGCACTTCTCTTCTTCGTAAAAGTTATTGAGTTTTTATTATTTGTGTTTGATAAAAAATATTAACGCGTGCGGTTAAAAATCGGGCTAGTCTTGATGATGAATGGTAACCATTCGAAATTCAATCTACTGTTTACAATATAATACTTGTCCTTTCAGCTGTTTCTTGATGTGGAAAGAACGCGTGGGTGCGACGTAGTACTAGCTTCATGCATATACATACGTTTTTTAGACATCTTGCTTGCCTTCCGTGTTTCTATAATATTATCCACGGTGAAATGCACTCGTGATGTTTATGAAGGACGACACGAACGAATATATAATGGGTTATTAAAAAGTGCAATCTAAAACATATTGTGCTCATTGCATATGCAAACGTTCTAGTTTTATTTTGAGAGAATGCATTGTTGACACTAAAACTTTCACAACTATATTGGACTTGCATCAGTCAGTGGTTTTGGACTATGGCAACAACTTGGACTACAAATCTTGTTGGAAGCTTGGACTGACGATACTTTGCAAAAGTCAATTCATCATATGGAGTCAATAATTGATACTGGGCTTACATTAAAGAGATGGAAAGCAGTTTGATGCCTAATCGGATTTTACCATGGAGAGTGCACCGTTGAATTCCACAAGCGTACAACTCACCACAAAGGTTCATCCCCACCAGTTGGATAAATAGCGAGTACAGTACGGTGCGTTTCGCCCAAAATTTCTTTCCATGCACCACTATGCGGAACCAGCTACCCCTAGCGGTGTTTTTGAAACAGTACGACATTGGCATACTTTAAAAAACAAGCCTATACATTTCTCAAAGGCTGGCAACGCAATGTCATTGCGGATGTCTATGGGCGTCGTTTTCACTTTATCTATCTCGTAAAAAAGTCAATAGCGTACGTGAGTTCTGTTTTTTTATTATACAATTTATATAGAAACAGAACCGATATAATCGAATATTGATTCTAAAATCGGTAGTTGCGTTACTGAGACAATAAGGTACATGCACTCAGTATACGGGCAATCCTATCAGGACAATAAGTATGAGAAGTGTAGTATCAAGAAAGTACGATTTGAATAGTATACATATGTACACAAAAGGCCGACACATCTAAGACGCCTCAGGCGTTGTGGATCGGCGACGGTCATCACTTACCACAAGGTGAAACGCATGTCCATTTGTCTACTCTACATATACACATTATGCCTGTTTCCCGTAGGGGTAGGTGCAGATCACAGATTTTCATCTGCTACGATCTTACCTTTCTTTACTTCATCCACACTCATCACTCTCTTCATATAAGATCGCCAGTTAAGGGTACTTTTGACGTGTCCTTTCCTAAGAACTTCGGCAATTTTATCAAGGTATATTCTCCTTGTTCTTATCCTACCGGTTCATATCATTTACGTTGCGGATGTGGATGTGTGTTGTCTGCTCTGAAATAAAAAAAACGTACTGAAATGTTTTGAATGTTGCTTAAGAGACCGCCTGACAATTTCTCGCGCCTTATTTCGGGTTTGATCTCCGCGTAAATATATGTATGATCTACAGATATTTATTTCGATTTGGTTACCCTGCGAATCCGCTAACTTATTATCCGATAGGTTAATATCCGTTCCGCCAGCAATGGGGTGGTGCGTGCCATGTAATGAGACATATGTATACGGATTGTAATAATACAAAAAAAGTAAAAGAAAATTAACAACATCTTAAAATATTCTTCTTCTAAGATTACTTCGACTTGCGAAGGTTGGCAGCCAATTCAGCACAACTTTTCTCCTCCTTCACGAAGTGCAGCACTTCTGGAGTACTCGCTATCCCGGTCTAATTCCTGATATTACGTAGCCAAGACTTTCTTTTTCGACCAACTTGTCTTTTGCCCGCGATTTTTCCCATCATGATCAGTTGCAGCAACTTGTACCTGTCATGTCTCATGATATGACCCGGATTAACAATTTTTCTACCTTTGACGGTATGCAAAAGATCACGTTTTAAATTAATTTTTTTCTTAAAATATAATATAATAATGACGACCGATTGGCTCAGTGGCGGGGCCCTCCGCCCGCAGAGTCAATGGTCGCGGGTTCGATTCCCGCATCGGAATAAATATTTATATGGATTTTTAAATGTTTATTCCGAGTCTGGTAACCCCCCCAATCCGCATTTCCTTTCCTGCCCCTGCCTTTCTTCTCTATCCTTTCCCTTCCTCTCCGCCAATCCACGGTCTGCCGTGCCAATGGATGCGTGGCTAGGGGCGAGCCTAGTCGTAAGCGTGCCGATCGTCCCGGGGTCGGGCTCCCCCGGGGACTATGGTGCCTTACCTCAGCATGCAGGGCTCTGCTGGGGCTGACCTCCATCCTCCCTTGCGGCTCGTGGGATTCACTAAAGACGAATTTAATATACCTAATTTGTCGAAAATGACGGCGACGTGGTTCGCCACCCGTCACGTCCTGATTCTCACGAGGGCGAAAAGCGACCAATGACGAGCCGTTTCGCTGCGATGAATGGCAGCGGATGGAGCTCTGTGGTCTCTGCCAACCCCTGCGGGGGATAGGCGTGAATATATAAAAAAAAAAAAATAATATAATAAAATAACACGTTATTTGAAGAGAGTTTCATTTAAAGACCCATAAAGATCTTCTTCATATTAGTACGGCGACCCCTTAGTACATACGTACACTACGTGGTGTGTAAGAAATAGAGTTTAGATAAAAGACTCACCAAATTATTTTAAACGATATCTACTCAGCCGGATGAGACAGACGAAATAAATATAACGATTATGTTGTATTTGAATTACTCGGTTGTGCGAAATATGATGTTATATGATGATAATATGATGTCAATACTTTATTCGCCAAAGATAAGCGGTTCAAGCCGCGAGCGTTTGTAGAATGTTTTTATTTAAAAACTAATAAATGTACTTCTTTGAGTTCTGAGCCCATACAATACTGGAATTTTTAAGGAACAAATACACATTTTTCGTCTAACAGCCCAAACGCCCGAGAAAGTGTGTTACCTATTGGTAGTATTGGAGGCGATAAAGATGCGTTACAGACCTTACTGGAACGAATGCGCTCTTTCGCGACTTTTGAATATATCAATTTCATAATTATTCGAGAACACAGAAGGTAATAGATTCCACAAGTCCATTAAATCGCACGCTGGCAGATCTCTAGTTTATAACTTTTGACGAAGCCCCTGATGCTGTAAATATCTCAGCGGCGTTATTGTAAGGCTAACTAAGGCCCGCTCTGCTTGGTTGGCATTTGTCAACTTAGATGACAAGAACGAAACAAGTCTTTTTATCCGGGATAGGAAGCCAAACAAGCAAGGGTGTGAGCGGATTGAAAGCCAACGCCGCTCATAGGCATACGCAGTACTATAGGCATCGTAGATGCGTTACCGGACTTTAAAAAATGTGTAGGCTTGTTTTTTGAAGGTTCCAATGTCATATCGAAAACAGCGCTGGAGGTAGCTGCTGAAAATGAAATTCAAAAAATTGGTAAACAAGCCCATTGTACCCGAAAATCAAAAAAGAAAAATTGGTGCGTGCAGTGACATTTTCAAAATATAAGTTGTAGAAATTTTATGACCATTGTCTCCACTATAGTAAGTTCCTAAATGATGTATATTCGCACAATATTCAAATCTGGATGAGTGGCGATCGTCTACGGTGCGTTTCTCCCGTAACTTCTTTCCACGCACCAGTTTGTGGAAAGGCCGGCAACGTTTCCGCGACTCCTGCGGTGTCGCGGTTGTCCATGGGCGGCGTTGATTGCTTTCCATCAGGCGACACGCTTGCTCGTTTGCCCTCCTATCCCATAAAAAAAAAAAAAGGAAAAACTGTCTTGCAAAAATCATTTTGATTCCTGTGCAGTTCCATTAACGGAGTACGCACCGATGAAATGAGTTCCATCCCCATCACCTGGTTGACAGGTCGTTCACCACCGTCCAATTTAGAAATCTGAAACTATTTGCCATTTGCCGTGTTCCCGTGTGAATGGGATTTAGGAGCATTTAAGTGGCTAGTTCGCAAAAGGATGGCAATGCATCTGGGACGCTTCCGGCGTAGCGGGTGTCTATTGGCGGTGGTGATCACTTACCACCAAGTAATCTGCATGTTCGTTTCTCTGCTTTCCTATAATAAAAAGATTTCTATAAGGTAGATAAAAGTAAAAAACCGGTTCACAAATTGACCACCCTTAAAGTATGCAGTCTTAGGCTAAAACCTACACAGCTTATTGGTAAAATTCGCAATTGAGTGCGCGGCTATGCATTTCTGCAGTTTAGACGGAATTTTAATCATGTGTTGGGTTTTATGTGACGATCTAATTGGCGCATTGGCAAAGCCGTTTCTTTCGGAGTAAATAGGCGCGGATTCGATCCTAGGAGTAAACGTGTAGGCCATACAGGTGTTACATTCGAGATTCCGGATATCCAGCCAATTCGTCTCGGATAAGCGTGGTAGGTAGGTCTATTCATCCAGAAATGGGGAACCCCGTTACCAGTAGTGGGGACATTATATACAGCGTATATGGGCTGTAGGAACAAATTTGTTCGATTTCTTCATTTAGTCTTTGTTTAACATCATTGTTTTCCATCTGTTGTTCTAATCGTATCTCAGAATACTTTTCAGTCTGGATCTATACGTGACAATTTTCTGTCTTTACACGCAGACAAACATTTAAGTAAATTTAAACGACTTCGCAATTGACAATTTTAGAATTTCTCAGAAGGCGGTGTGGTGAAAAGGATATTTATATACATATGTCCTTTCAATGTATTAAATTGCTGCAATTGCATTGGTTTGCGTTGCATGTTCGATTTCTTCATTCAGTCCTTGTTTAAAACCATTGTTTTACCATCTGTTGTTCTAATCGTATCACAGAATACTTTTCAGTGTGAGTCCGTACGAGACAATTTTCTTTCTCTTTACACGAATACAAACACATAAGGTAAATTAAAACGACTGCGCAGTTGACAATTTTAGAATTTCTCAGAAGGTGTTGTGGCTGAACATATTTATATACCTTTGTCATGTACATGAGTGGCAGGGTGTTAGTTAGGGGTGACGGGGGTATGTAGGTGAGAGGTGGCATTATAAAAGGGCAGGGGCGGGCCTCTAGCTCTACCGCTTATCAGCCGAAGCGCAGTAGGAAAGCTCTCACTGAGACGAGTCTTCTCGGAGAGTGAGGATGTTCCGGACTACGCACAAAAAGCTCCGTTCCTCATACATGTCCCAGGTTTTTATCCTTTATTCTATTTTATACATTTTTGTGATTTTTTTTTTTTTAAAAGCGACCTCCGACTTAATAATGCGTTGTTATTTTATTGCGAATTTAATTTTACTTTATCTAAGAATTAATTTGGGTGGATGTTATTTAATTTCTAGTATTTTACAATTGCGACTGTTATGTCTCTGATCATTATACCTTTATTAAAGATTTTTAATCATATTGTAACACTTAACTATGCATAACCTCGAACGATACATAAATATTTATTAAATTTTATTTTCATCAATAATCTAATACTTATAATTTTTTTTTCTTTCTTCATGTCTTGATTTTTTTTAATAAATAATTCAAGCGCCGCCTATGAAGTCAATGGTCGCGGGTTCGATCCATCACATCGGATCAAATATGTATATGTATGGTCTACAGATTTATTCAGTCTGGTTACTCCGCCAATCCGCATCGGACAAGTATGGTGGAATAATGTCGGTGGCTCTAGAAATGGGAAGGCCCATGCCCAGCAGTGGGACGCATATGGGCTGTGAAAAAAATTTTTCGTACGATTGTCCCAATCTCGTCTGATGAGGCTCTGATGGTCGGTCGGTGGCAGGTGAATCATCATGTAATAACAGTAGCAGTATAAAGTACAAAGTTTTAGTCTGCTAAAGAAAAATAACTTTCTTACCATATCTCTTTGTATCATAACTTTGCGCGGAGTAAATTTTGCTTCTTTCACGTTTTATAATGATCATATCGGGGGCGAATTGCTTTGAGTTTCACACTATTCTATGCAATCAGCTGCCTTCAGCGATTCGTAATTGGAACCTTCAAAATCAAGCCTACTCATTTTTTTAAAGACCGGCAACGCTTCCACAATGCGTATGGCACTGCGAATGTCTGTGGGTGGCGTTGATTGGTTTTCATCGGGTTACACGCTTGTTCATTTGCCTTTTTGATCCATAAAAAAGAGCAACACGCCTATTATATTCTTGGTGAGTGGTACCCAGCGGAATGGCACTATCTCATTATCATTTCTTATAGTGCATGTCTTAAGGTAGTACCAGTAAAGGAGCAGCCTCTACCTTAGTGATAAAAAATAGTCTGTGGACCCCAAACCATCTCTATGTTTGAAAGAGGCCAGCCGAAGCCTGCTGTACTAATGATGACGATGATAAATGAGAATATCCTTTGTTGCAGCTTCAAGCAATTTTAGCGACAGACGGCAAGACGGGTGTTACGATGTCGACCTCAAAGTACAGAGAAGAAATGTTGCAGCAGTACCGTAAGTGCGTGGACCAGTTTTCCGGTTTCGTGTTCGACACGGGTAAGTGAAATATCAGATTTATTTGGACTTCATTGTCCTTATTCTCTCTTATTATTGATATATCTTTATATCCTGGATTCATCTTCCGTAGCTCAAAGCTTGAAGACGAAAGTCTTCGCATTTTCCCTGCAGTTTCTTACGGTTTTGTTACATTGGCACGTTTAACCTTAATTTGATATACAAACTTTATAATAATCCAAGTTATTCAAATTTGTAATTTATTTATGGCAATTAAATTTAAATCACTGTTGCCAACTCAAATATTTTTAGTAGAAAAAAAAATATTGACTTGGAAACACTATAAACGTCACCGGTGACTTAAAATGCCTGCGAAACCTCGCTCTTCGATTTTTCTAAAATCAAACTAAAGTCAAATACGATAATGTCGGTCATTTTCGCTCAACTATGGATGAGGGCCGTTGCAGGTACTGACAAATAAAAACGGTCGTATTAGCATATAATGCAATATACGAGTATGTTTTGTAACGGGGAAAAGCTCCAGAAATTGTTTCCTCAAGTTTCACACGAAATAAAGTTTAATTTTACAATATGTTTTATTACCCTGCTTTGGTAATGTCCGCCACAGAGGACATATATTTTTTTAAAAAGGGCAAGAACACGATTGTTTTATTATTTACAAGGTCCTTAAATATCCTAAAACACATATTATTCACAAAATTAAAAAAAAAAGTTTTTTTTCTGCCAAATTAAGGATTAAACAAGAAGCCGCCTCCTCTTATCTCAAATACTTTTAGAAACGATTATCCCCGATATTCTCTAATCGTTATGGAACGAGAATTTTAATACAACGTTTTACAAAAATAATCTCCAAGAACCGGAAAATTGACTTAAAATGTCTATTTGAAATACATGAAGTGTAATAATCTTACCACCTCAATAGTCCCCTGATTACCGACGCTCTAACAACCCACTGGTGGCGGTATTGTTATCTTAATTAATGCCAGACGAGGGCATCAAATGAAGTAATATATGTATAATTCTGACAATTATTATTCCCAGTTTTCCGTCTAAATTAGGAATAGGGTCGAATAGTCCAAAATTGGGAGAGGCTTACGTCTATATCAAAATATTTAAACTTAACCCGAATTCAAAACCAGATTATTATAGCTCAGAAATACTTTGCGGTAACAACCCTAGATAACGCATAAGCGGAAACTGTGATGATAAGGAACTGTCTGAACGCTTTCTTAGCAATCGTTGTTGTTATTGAACTATGAAAGCCATTTATCGGTACGTAATTTGCAATCTCAGCACCTTGTCGGGTGTATTCATAGAATGCGTTGGTGAGTAGGCGTCAATTTCCCGTCGGTATGTTACCGATGCACTAGTTGTGTACAAACATATAAATATAAATGACTAACATGTTAATACTGTTTTAATTATTAAGGTATACATTTCTACTTGAGTTAGGTAATGTATATTACGATTATAATTAAATAGTTGTTATCCATGTAAATTGAAAACGACTAAATGTACGAGTACACCATTTCAAAACGACTGAATCGACTTGACTGATTTTTAAAAAAAAATTATTTATAGTTTGAATAAGGTTTAGACACAGATAAAATTTGAAAAAGTCGCCAGGAAAATGTGAAAATTCAAAAATGTAAATTGTTTTTCCATGGCATTTTTGTATAAACTCTTTCCCCCCGTCGACTTGCTCGGAGCGACAATTAGTCTATGGCGTCGATAAACGGATGCGTGTAACCGAGATTCGGGCTGTGTGAAGCATTGCATAAGACTGCCACAGGCCGATGATGTTAATTATGATATATTTTATTAACACTTTGTTATAAAACTACAAGTGGATCCCAGCAAAAGTTGTCCTGCCGTTCTTCTAAAAATATAAGAAAGTATCGTTGAAAAAAAAAAAAAAAAAAAAAAAATATATATATATATATATATATATATATATATATATATATATATATATATATATATATATAGCTTTAGAGGCATTCTGACTTTTCATAAAGGAATGTACGGCTCTATTAACCTGGTAACCATTACCGACTGGCGGTTTTATTTGCTAGAGACGATAACTGAAATCGGTAGAGGCAACCCTAATCAAAGCATCATTATCACTATTAATTTTTGGACGATTCTTTCAAGAATCGTCCAAAAAGTCAGAATGTGTCTGAAAACGGCCCGACTGACGGTTCATTAGAGAGTGCTTGTTCCAACTCTGATGTACGGTAGTGAAAGTTGGGTTTGGCAGGAGAGTCAAGAAAGCAGTGGTGGTGTAACTGTAAAAGATAGAATAAGAAATCAAGATATTAGAGAGCGATGTGAAGTAAAAGAAGGTGTCGTGACAACAGTTGAGAAAGGGATGCTTAGATGGGTTGGGCACATAGGGAGGATGTATGAAAGACGACTGGCAGAAGAAATTTACGTTGCGAATGTGGATGGAAGGATCGGTAAGGTAGGATCATGGAAAACACATCTTGACTAAATTGCTGAAATTTTGGCCAGATCAAGCCCTTAAACAACGGGCTTGTATGAGGAGAGTAATGAGTGTGGAGGAAGCAAAGAAAGTATGCAGAGATCGTAGCAGATGGAGATCTGTGATCTCTGCCTACTCCTACGGTAAACAGGCGTCACGATTTTTATGTATGTATTATAATTTATAAAAGTATATATAATTTATATATAATTATTAAAGTTAGTCATAAGTTAACGTATTATGTTTAGGTGAAAATGGGTCTAAAGTAACCTTAACAAATTCTTTAATGTAACAAGAAGTTGTCTGGAACAATAATCGTACACGGGGCCTTGGAGAGAAGCTCCAGTATTCTAATCCATTTAAGAACGTTGAGCAATATTAAGAAATAAATAAGCCATTCGTTGCCTATGCGGACAGATACAAGGAGCTTGAATCTCGAGAGCTTACAAGGCTATTGCATTTCTTAATGAAAATGGAAGGGCGAGTGTTCCAGAAGGTGAAGTAGGTACAAGTAAAAGGTCGGAAACTTTTGCGTCGTAATAAAAAATGCGAAATGCAGTCTAGGGAGCTTCACTCGCTGTGAAATAGATGACGGTCCGAGCACTTGCTAATCAGTAATTCATCGATCGAACTCCTATAATTTCTGCTTCTCCAGTACTAGTTAATACTAATTTTAGATTTTATTTAAAAAATATTACTACTCTAAATACAATAATAATAGTATATATATTTAATTTTTTCATATACACACAATTATACATAAATTAGTTACTTAAAAAAAATGAATATTCACCTGATTAGTTTCACGTAACATATTCCGATTTTAAGATTTTATCTGTGGTAGGGATTAACTAAAAAATTTAACAGTTATTCTCTTAAACTGCCATTACATACAAACTTAGTTTTTATAATAATAATACTACTTACATACATATAGAGTAATATAATACTTGTAAGGTCATTAGTTTCACAATGAAATAAATATTGAAGGAGTGGTCTGAGATTATTGAAGTCGATCGCGGTTGTTAATTCAAGCGATCGTGGCAAGACAACAGAAGATCAGCAGATCTAATTCAGTTGGTTACCCCTGGAACATTGTCTAACAAATGTCCCGCGGTTCACTGTAAATCGCACATAGTCTATTTTGTGAACGGGAGATTTAAGGTCTAATCAACCTCAGATTTGAAATACAAAATTAATATTTGTTGTATTTATTGTTAACCACTTTAATCAACAAAATCAGCAATAGCTCAGTTGGCAATGCTCGGGCTTACGATCTATCTGTACGCGGTGACTTTGTATCCTCCTTGGACTATCGACCTGAAACACTTCCTTTTTTTTTATACACCTCTCTGCGCCACTTGTCAGAGCTACGGGAAACGCTGACTCACGCTACCGCAGCACCCCTATTTATGTCGGCGCTATCCCTATTTATGGGCCAAACACAAAGTGAGATTGGAGATGAGGCTCCCCAACTCTTTCCTATTTTGAGAGCACATATGGTGCAACACCTTAAGGTTCAGATGTCTGTTGTAGTTGTAGGAGAGACTAGTAGGTTCTCCTCCGCTGCACTGTTCTTTATCTGCGAATTGGAAGAGCAGATGAGTTTTCTGTCTCCCTCTCCGCAGCTGCCTTCCTTGTCAAGCCCTTCTTACAGAAGCCCCGGCCGTCCACGAAAGCTCATCCCCAGCCAAGGCTATTATATATATATATATATATATATATATATATATATATATATATATATATATATATATATATATATATATATATATATATATATATATATATATATATATATATATATATATATATATATATATATATATATACGCTAAGGCTGGCTGTGCAGCCTTAGCCACAGGTGTACGAGGAAATGGTTCACCTGTGGCTGTGATGAGGCTGCACAAGCATAACGATAAAGGATTTTAGTAGTAATAATAAAAAAATCATTGCTACTCTTCTTTTTTAAAAGTAAAAAAGAATATTTTATACTTCTGTTTAAGACAATACTTTCGCCATGAAATCAAATCTGCGAGACAATAACCGAACAAGCAATGAATCATTTAGACTGGGTGTTTGTAAATTGTGCTTTGTAAAAATAAGGTTCAGGGAGAAAACACATCAAAGAAACAATAAGTAAAGTACGCGTTGTGGAATCTATTTTGTTCCGCTCCGAGCCTTGATGTTCTATAATAGATCAAAGTAATCTAAAAATATCTTGCGTTATTATAATATAGTAATCCATTTATACGATGGATATCAAATATCCGGCGATTTAGCATTGCTGAGAAAGTTAGGGATATAAATGGTAATTTTATTAACTGCGGTTGAGAGCGTGATTTATTTCTTTTCAATAGAAAAGTAAAATATCAAAGAAGTCACTCACTCCGTGGACACATCTAGATTTGCAAAGGCTTTGTTGGCCTTTGACATAAGTGTTATAGTTACAGAAACAATTTCATGGATACTTTTTAATATACACCTGTATTCATGATAGAGCTAATGCTTATACTCAGTGGAGGACTTAGCTCACCAGAGGCACGGGGCAGTAAAGCTCAATGAGTCCCTCACTCTTCCAAATTGCAACAATTTTACAAGCAGTCCAATCCATATTTTTTATTGTTTATAAAATAAATTACTTACCTATTTCATTGCTACCTATAATCAGAAAAAAAAAAAAAAAAATATATATATATATATATATATATATATATATATATATATATATATATATATATATATATATATATATTGGTTGATTGGCGGGGATTGCTTTCCGGCATTAAGTTCGCTTTTGTACTAGAATCTGTATAGAATGAATAAATAAATAAATAAATAAAATGCAAAAGTAAATATTATTATTATTACAATTATACCTTTATCGATTAATTTAGAACATCATTTTCTCCTTAGGCTTATATGTTAGGAAGAAGTCCCTGTACTGCGGCACTTGTACAGGTAATTGGCCGGGTGTACCACAATTTGTTAGCACCTCTTGGATCTTCTCCTCGTCCATTTCTTTCAATTCACACAAGTCGGTCAGGAACTCCAGCCATTCGTCAAAAGTGAGCTCCGACTTGCTGCAAATGAAAATACCCTATTGCATTTACGATCTAAGGTCGTGATTTCCATCCTACTGTGACATACAAATAACATTAAATTACAGATAAGATAATAAACGTAATATATGGAGTCAATAGAACCCATATATGAAAATAAAACAATGAAATATAAAGTTTGATAAAAATTATTATTTCAATATATAATATAAAGCAAATATAAGGGCCCTATAACATATTAAAAATTAAAATAATATTCATTAAAAAGTAATAATTATAAAAGTGCCATAACGTTCATTTATAATTAATTATATAGAATAAAGTTTTAAGTCATTGTTATAGATTTTATATAGCACTTAGTTGTAAGCAGTTCATGTATCGAATAAATCTTATTTTATTATAATATGTCGAAAATTATACAAGCTAAAATTAAAATAAATTAGGCTTATGGATGAGTAGTATAATGTACATACAAAATATCATTGAAATCCAAGAAGGTCCCATATATGGAATACATTAATAAAATGGCAATATAATAGAAAATCATTATTAAACTTCCATCAATCAAACAATATTATGTCAAAGAGTGTCTTCTTTTAAAAACTTTTCTCTAGTTAAGTTTAAATAATGCTTGTATAATAAACGCAAAGCCTTTACTGGCAATTGTGTAAATATTTTTATAATGTTATTTAAGTACTGTGGATTTTGTTGATAAATAAACAAAATACCTAAAGAATTTCGTTGATGGACTATTAAACAGATGATTGTTTTTCGGCTGTGCAATTTCAAAACCTAGTAAGGGCAAGTCTAAGGAAAAGCAAAACGAGTAATTTGTATCATCCATATCAATAGCCACCAAATATATAATATCTATTTTAACACCGTGCTCATCCGACGGTTGTCTGATAGAAATCGCTATTAGCGATAAGACCTCCCTTTGTAAATAAATATCATATAATAAATTACTGTACAACTTTGTTTTTGGTGTAAATGAAGAATCTATCTACCTAAATTTCACCTGAATTTATTGAAGAGAATCCCAGTATCGGTCATGGTAACCTTCCTGTCTTCTAGAACTTTCGCTTGTCTCATCCAGTAATCAGATCTATATAGTGTGATAGTTGTGCCGTCTCTTTTCGTATCAAACAGTCTGGCAAAGTCGTGAAACTGTCCGTCGAGAGTCGCTGGTTCTTCTTCTGCCATGTTACTTCTTATCTCTTACCGACTATATAGTATATCCTGCAACTAAGCTACTTGGTGCCGCCTCCTACTGTTAAAGTAATAATTAATCGAGTCAGGCGTTACCTTAAAACTAACTTTGTTGGCGCAGCGACCCAAAATGGATCTTGGCCTCCGAACAGATCTTATGCCACCGTGCCCTGTCCTGCGCCACCTCCTGCCAGTTGCAGACTTGAAGGTTGCGCAAGTCATCTTCGATCATTACCTTATTATTATTACAGGCGTTACCTTGCGTAAGTTTATTATCGGATAGTGGGTCAATAACTAGTTTGTTAAGATCCTCGAAAACATAAATCCGATAAACAACATGTTGTGTATACGAAACAGAATAAATACAGCACTACTTTTCAACAACCTACAAAACGAGTTTCTCCTCAACATGGGAATAGAACGTTGAGTCCAACTAACGGTTGTCCTCCGTAGAGTCTATTACACCTGAAGATGTCTCACGTTGAGGAGAAACGCACTGCGTACATTAATTGATGGAGTCAAACGTTACTTTGCAGAAATTCATAACAAAGATGGACAGTCAAACTTAATTAAGCTAAGATTCACGACGAACACTTACTTTGGTAAGATCTGCGAACACAAATCGCAAAAATAATATTATTTTTTTTAATAGCCCATATATGTCCTAGTGTTGAGCACGGGCCTCTTCATTTCTGGAGGAACGGACGTTAACCCATCACGCTTGTCCAATGCGGATTGGCAGGGTTACCAGACTCGGAATAAATATTTGTAATCCATCTCTACATGGAGTTCTAAGTCTAAGTGTTGGGGCATAGGGCAGACACGATGTTTCTCCATCTCGACCTGTCGGAGGCCGTACGCTTCACTTCGCTCCAGAAAAAGATATTGTAATCCATACATATATTTATTCCGATGCAGGGATGGACCCCGCCACTGAGCCAATATTATATTACAATGCGTAAAAAAGTGGTGTTGTGTGTTTACTATTTCGTACACACAAACAGTATTATTTTACGAATTTATTATTTTCGAGGATCTCAAAAAACCAGTTATTAGCTCACCATTTGAATAGATAATGTTTTATTATATATAACTAGCTTTTGCTCGCGGCTTTGCTCGCGTGGAATTTGGTCTGCCACATTAAGTTTCATGACAGATCATTTTAAATAAATATATATTTTTTAACTTAATTTATGGTTCACAATTTTGGTCATAGTGGCTTCCACAGAAAATATGCTGTCGCGGACTTTTATTTAGAACTTTTCAAGACCAACAATCCTACGGTACATCATCTTTGTGTAACTCTAATGGTTTAGGCAGCGTACGCCAAGATAGCTCTCAGAGGCCAGATTTTTTTCCGATTTAATTGACATGTATCGTTATATTTCGACCAAAATTACATAAAATCATTACAAATTGTAGCATATTATTCCGATATATAACCTATATAACTGTAAAGTTTCATCCAAACCCGTCCAGTAGTTTTTTCGTGAAAGAGTAACAAACACACATCCATACTCACAAAATTTTCGCATTTATAATAATAGTAGGATTTATTTTTTTTTGTATGAACAAGCAAGCGATCTATATAAAATTTCGCAAAAAATACATCAGAGCAATGAAGGTCCGCAATGGCTTGCACTACGTCGAACCTTCTTAAAACAACTTAATAAATTAATGTATTGAATTACGTCGCCGTACGACAAAACAAAGTGCAGTCCTCGCTGAGTTTTCACACAATGACGTTTGTTTATTACATGAACTTACGACTCCTGGCGCACCCTTGTATTCTTTCTGCCTTGTTATTTCTTTTTCTCCATTATACATATATCACGTCAATTTTCCAAGAAATAATTTTTGTACTTTTGATGGACACTGTTGCGTAGAAACAGCGCATGCGTTTCGCTATATACCTGTCACTAAAATTGTAATCTGTGACAAGGGAAAAGTTCGAATTTAATTTAAATAATTTCCTTTTCGATTTGGAAATTATACCTACGCGGAATCGTTTTTTACCTCTCTAATAGTTTCATGAAATCAACCACACTGCGGGTGTTTTCCATTTAATTTAATTTTTTTAATTTTTATTTCATTGTTTCACTCTCATGATTGGTTTGACACTGGCAGAATGCAATGAAGAATTGAATTGAATTAAATAATTTTCAAATTGTGGTTAAATCGTTTAATCGGGGCAAATTAGTCATCTGTTGATGTATAATGTAGTTAAATTATATTCCAGGACGGCTAGAGTAGATCTTATGTATTATTTCATTTTCTAAAACAGCGCATTTCAATCTATTGCAAAGGAAAAGTTCACAATATATTTTAATAATTTTTATATCGTGGCCAGATCGTTGAAGCGAGTCAAAGAGTCCTAATGTTAGGAAACCCATTATAGACTGTATCGACTAGCCGAACTATACGTGTGTAGTGACTCGAAGTCCGCAGTGACCGCGCGCTGCGGCTCACCGAGTGGTGTAGCTCAACCTGTGTAGGTAAGACACGTGGTGAACAACGCGATAGCCGCGCGTGCGGTCCTTCGTCCTATATTAATATCAACTCGCCTATCCGTGTGTATGAAGCTGTTGGTCTATAAGGCGTACGTTCGTTCCCGACTGACCTATGCTGCGCCGGCCTGGTGGACTTTGGCCTTAGAAAAACTGTATCCGCCTGATCCAGCAGAATCAGTCTCTGCGCGCCATCGTAGGGGTAATTCGCTATGTGCGTAATCGCGAAGGACCTCAGGGTGCAGAGCATTCATGAGTTTATAGTCCGGTTGACTCCGAAGATGTTCGACCGACAATGGACCACACTCACACCACAAAAATTTTGCTCCCTTCCACGCTCGCCCACCTGAGGGACGTTGTGATATCCTCCTGTCGCCGCCTGGCCCCCGCGAGGGGGGAAAGCCAGTGACGAACCCAACGTAGGAATAGGTTCGGCCATATCTCGACGACACGAAGTCGTTAAAGAAGGCCCGAAAGCTGCTGGGAATAGCGGCACCTAGGTTGGGGGGGGGGGGGGGGGGCGGTCGCCCCATTGAGTTGCTGCGCGAATTGTGGGGCTCATCCCCGAGGCTCGATCCTATACCCCTGCGCGGGGTGTGAATATCCCCGTTTTATTCGTTCGTATGAAGTGTGGGTTATTTATATTCCAGTACGATCATAGCGAACCTTTTTCAAACCATCCACTTACTTTTACGATAGTAGATATTAGTATTATAATAACATTCCATTTAACATAAAGTACAAGTAAATTCTCCTTATTATTTCAAAGACTTTTAATTAAATCAAACTTATGACGGGAAAGCTTAATAATATAGAACTTATGACGGGAAAACTTAATAATATAGAACTTTTGACAGAAAACGAAATGTATCTAAACTGAATGATTTGCTTTATTTTATTTTAATGTTGCTGATGTTATTTTAATGTTAGCACGTGTATAACTTGCTTAACTTATCGTATAATTGCTTATGTGTAAAAATTAAACGTCAATCATGTACTTACTCATAAACGAGTACCGACAATTATTCTGTTTTGTAATTATCAGCATACAATTTTTTCCTCTTTCCGGCGAACAAAAGCGACCATTTACCAAGCGGAGTAAGTGGCAACAACTAATATATGAGGCATGTCCATACTACAGTCTTTAGCGAAGCATTGTGGCATAGACCTCACCTAGGGCGTGCTTTTTAGCCCCAACTTCTGCTTTAAGCGTTTAGATTCTGCTTTTAGTTAGATTATCTCTCCAGCCCTGATTCAAATGGGTCCTTACCCATTTGAATCAAAGCACCACACTCTATGTCCACCAAGGCCTCTCAGTTCAACACTCGTTTACACCAAGGGTTGTCAGTCCTCCGAAAAATGTAGACCGTAAAGATGGCGGGTTGGTTTTAAAAAATGCGACAACTTTTAGAATATTTGGGCAATCCTTTTAAAAAGTAATTTAAAGTTCATTACAAATATAGTAAAAAATAAAAACATTTTTTTTTTTTTTGGTGATTGTATTTAAAACCATAAATAAAAAATAAAGCTGTATAAATAGCTCGTGGTGACAAAATAAAATACTAAAATTTGTAAAATTACCATCGTATATTTTTCAAAATATAGTGAAAAATAGTCATTTTTATTTAACTTTTATTCAAAACTCTTTCGGCTTCGCATGGGCGGTGTATTTGATAAAAAAAAATTAGACAACCTTCCGTTTTCTTATCAATGTAAACCTCATTGACGAAAACGAAACCTCAGAAGAAAGGAAGGAATCTATCAGGACTGACATTTTTTTTGTTATACTTTTGTTAATCATAGTATTAGTTATATTGCGATTTAAAATGAAGGAAAACTGAAGAATTTTTTTTAGTTCTTTCCGTACATTTTTTGAAAATTATGTTTTATACAAACCTCGTCATGACAATAACAAACACAACAAAAGAAAGGATTACCTGTTTTGGTGCAGTCGTTCTGAAGTTAATTATAAAGATATTTTTTTATTATGTTATTTATAAAGATAAACTTTATAATCTTAAACTTTCATGACTTTAAACACTACAAAAATATACATTATAAAATTTTATATAATACAGTCTTTATTTCATAAAGATAGCCCCAATAATAATAATCTTTATTTTTTTTAAAATGTTTACATATGTTACAGGACACTAGATCCCACACTAGGATTCCCTGTGTTGTGGGAAACTAGGCTCTTCCCTTCGTAAATAATACATGTATTATAACATAAATATCAAAACAGTAGACAAAGAAAAACAATTAGATTAAACACTATTGGTTATAAAAAAATGGATTAAGTAAGATAATAAATTATTAAAGATGTGATCTGTATGTGTGTGTATGTGTTAATATTTTGGAAGTTATTGAGGTTTTTGTTACCGGCCCGCTTTCTTTGCAACCTAGGATATGTATGTACATATATACACATTGTTATTGATAGAGTACTTAATACGCACATATAGTTAATTAAGTGAGAGGAAAACGCAACATGGCTAACTTGTGTTAACTTTGGTTATCCCGGCGACGTCCGCACAACCTTTCCATTTAGAGTTTTAGTTGTTTTCGTAAAGTTTACCGAGTGCTTTTATTCAATTTTCACTATATTGGAAACAAAATTTACATGTAGTCGTGGCATGTAAGTGAAGTTCAGTAATAAAGCTCGCTAAATTGTAGCTCTCTTTCTTTGTATTTCATATATCCCACTGGACGACCAATTGGCTCAGTGGTGGGGCCCTCCACCCGCGGAGTCAATGGTGGCGGATTCGATCCCCGCATCGAAATAAATATATATATGGTTATAAATATTTATTCCGAGTCTGGTAACCCCGCCAATCCGCATTGGACATGCGTGGTGGGCTAACGTCCGTTCCTTCAGAAATGGAGAGGCCCGTGCTCAGCAGTGGAACATATATGGGCTGTTAAAAAAAATATTATCTTTGCGATTTGTGTTCTCGGATCGCGAAAAAGAATATCCCAGTGCTGGGTAAAAGACAGGCACTTACGTAATTATTACGATTATTATGTGTAATATTCAAAATATTCATCCCATTGCAGGTCAAGTATCATAATGCTTTGATTTATTTATATTGTTTTTTAAATTATGACTTAGATCTTTTTGGTTTCTTATATATAGTTTTTCTTCTGGGTTTTTCAAAAAGAGTTTTGTAATGTTTTGATATTACTAGAATTATTGTTAACCATTCCATCTAAGCAATATGGTTCCCATCAAGATCACACATCGCAAGTCCGATCCTTGACAACTGAGCTACTGCTGAATGTGTATGTAATATTCACTATGATTTCTTCTCCTGCAGGAAATGTCTATTGCAACGCAACATTCGACGGGTACCTTTGTTGGATGCCGACGCCGGCGGGGAAGACAGTGTCCCAGAATTGTCCACCTGGCCGACTGAGTGACACCAGTCGTAAGTATTGTAGTGATACATCAATAAACGTACCACTAATGCAATAAAACTTTTTGTATTATTTTTTTTTTACTTAAAGTTTTATTTACTTAAAGTTTGAAATAAAAAAGAAATAAATAGTTTTCTATTAAAACAAAATATTAGTTCAACTCATGTCTTTTGAATACACATGTCAACCATCCGGCATATATATATAACTATAACATATATATAAATGTAAATTGAAAAGTGTTAATAAAATATAATAAAGAATAAATATTAATATGATATAAATGTCGTTTTTGACGACATTTATATCATATTAATATTTATTCTTCAAAAACGGCCCGACTGGTGGTTCATCAGGGGGTGCTTGTTCCGACGCTTATATACGGTAGTGAAAGTTGGGTTTGGCAGAAGAAGTATGAAAGCAGACTGAATACGGTGGAAATGAGAGCATTAAGAAGTATGTGTGGTGTAACCTTGAATGATAGAATAAGAAATGAAGATATAAGAGAGCAATGTGGAGTAAAAGAAGGTGGTGTGACAAAAGTAGAAAAAGGGATGCTTAGATGGTTTGGACATATAGAGAGGACGGATGAAAGACGACTGGCAAAAGAAATTTACCTTGCGAATGTGGATGGAAGGGTCGGAAGAGGAAGACCACGAAAAACGTACCTTGACCAGATTGCTGAACTTTTTAAGAAAGACCAGGTCAAGAGTACCCTCAACCGGCGGGCTTGCATGAGGAGAATAATGAGTGTGGAGGAAGCAAGGCAAGTATGCCGAGATCGTAGCAGATGGAGATCTGTGGTCTCTGCCTACCCTTACGGGAGACAGGCGTGACGATATGTATGTATGTATGTATATAAATGTAGAATGAAATAAGAAAAATAAATTAATATTAGTGTGAAGAATTTTATTTGAAGATAAACCCCCCTATAAAGGTGTTGCCGTAAGCAGTACGGCAGGCACGCCATAGTATTAATTACATTTCCGATAACCAGACCTAAAGCCTGTTGTGTGTCCACAAAGAAGTATGAGGAGGATGCTCTCGCGAGATCAGTTTGGTGTTAGGATATTAAAATATTGTATCAAGCTTTCAAAGATCTGAAAAAAGCTAAAACTTTTCTAGAACTACAGCGCAGTGCAGGCCGACTATACTGCCCTACCTGGAACCATTCAGGGGGAGAGTAATAGAGTAGAATTTTACTATTATTATGCTACGGCCATTTTCCGTTAGTTTAATATAGGATAGGATGTCCGGTGACAGAATTAGATTTTCAAACATTAATGATAAAAAAAAAACTAGATAGGATGTAAAATAAATTCAATATATTTTACGAAGTACAGAAGTTTGTGTTTTTTTTAATTATTTCGTCTAAATGTTAACCGCCATATCGAGTACATTTTTGAAAATTTAACCACAATTTTCAATGCTACTCGCCGAATTAGTGACGTCGGGATGAGCTTAACTCACGAACCTATTTTTTCTTTTAGTGCTTAGATAGTCGTTAGGGTTTGTTTCATAAACTTTACTCATGAGGTCATAAAAAAAATGCATAGGTGTGAGATTCGATGACCTGGGTGTCCAGGGGATGTCGCTGAAACGGGTTATTAATTTTTTTTGGGAAGAAATCACGAAGTAGCTGTAGTGGTTTCTTTAACAGTGTGAGGTGTAGCGCCATCTTGTTGAAACCATGTGAGTGTTTAAAAATCAAGGTAAAAAGTTTTCTCGATATTGGCGGAAAATAATCAGTCAGCACGCGTTTACTAATTATTCGGCCTATAACCTTAGTCTGTCACCGGACATCCTGTAATAAGTATTAACACCTAAAACGTAACAACATAGGTTTTTTATTTCTTAGGTTTAGCTTTTCGCCGATGTGGGAAAAATGGACTGTGGTTGGACCGCCGGAACAACGAAGAAAGCGCCATAGGTTGGACCAATTACACTCCTTGCTTCCCTCTTGAGGTTCAGACGCTGTTTGGAAAGGTCAACGACGACGAAAGGGACGCTCAGGTGATTTTTGACAGGCTTGAGTAATTTTTTAATAGTATAAAGGAATTCAATAAGAAGGCGGAAAAAAGATACACCTGTATATATATATATATATATATATATATATATATATATATATATATATATATATATATATATATATATATATATATATATATATATATATAAAGCTCATATACATATATATGTAAATATCAGGTCATATAATATAATATATACATAAAAAGGTCAATAATTACTATTAAGGCTATATTTACTGTTTTATTGATTGAACTAAGAGTACATATGATGATCTACAATTTTTACGCTTTGATGTCTATTACGATGCTTGTTAAAAGCAACTCTGTAAACATTTATTGTATTTGCATGTACATATGTTTTTGTAAGTCGTCTGAAACGACACCCACAGAGATATATGTGATGTTTTTGTAAGACGTTTGAAAAACGTACTTACTAAAAAGAATATATTTTAAAAGTGACAAATTACTCATTGATGAAAATAGCAATATATATTATTTATTATAAATATATAGTATATTTAAATTAATACACTATAAAAAGGAATTATATAGTTTTATTTTTACAAAAAAAGAATTCTATATTTTTTCATGACTTCACAATCTCCGAGTACGTTCTATACAGTTCATTTTCTATAAAACCAACTTGTATGAAACTTACGGTAATATTTTTGTTACAGACGAAGTTTGAAATAGCTCAACGCACCCGCTACCTGGAAATAGGTGGCTTCACTATTTCCATGATTGCTCTGTTGACATCCCTGTTCATTTTTTCTTACTTCCGGTAATTGATAGTTTTTAAATTTCTCCATATTATATTATAAACTAAAATTTATATGTATATAGAAAAAGAAATCGTTTCAAGTTACTATTGAAGCCCGATGCTATACGCCTCACGATGCGTTACCTAACTGCCAATAGCTGACTTAATTTAATTAGTCCATTGCATGGGTAATCTGCATCGAGGTCTAATTCCTTCCATTCTGCACTGGCGTCGAGTCTCGAAAAATGGTCGAAGAAAAAAAACATCTGAGATTGTACTATAGCAGATAGAGATGTCAACTTCTTTAAATATCGAGACAGTGGTCAGTAGTTTTATGGGATAGGAAGGCAATCGAGGCATGTCACGTGATGGAAAGCAATCAACGCCGCCCAAAAACATCCGTAGTGCCATAAGCAGTGCAGAAGCGTGGCCGGCTTTCAAGGAAAGTGTCATTATGGGATGGAGGATGGGGGGGGGGTTGGGCTTCTGGAACTCAGCCACTCTCTCAGACACACTCACTCAGACACACCAGCAAGCGCGGTCGCTAAGCTGCCAACTCAGATGCCGGTTTTCTGCGGGAGTGTGGTACTTCCCCGGGCGAGCCGGCCCATTCATACTGCAGACAAATAATATGCCATTCTTGATAAAGTATTCATCTGCAGCGTTGCTTTACCACTGAATCTTATCTCTTCCATTAATAGATGCGTCGCTATATATTGTAGTCAATGAGATATATCTTCTTTGTCCAAGGGAATAGTGTCCATAATAAGCTATTTTTCAAATCCCAGGTCATTGCGCAACAACCGCACGCGTATCCATAAAAGCCTGTTCTGCGCCATGGTGATGCAAGTACTCATACGGCTGACTGTGTATTTCGACCAGGCATTCATTAGGAGCCAACAGAACTATCCCATGGTTGACACCGACACTCCCAAGGGAATCGAGAACATGGTGAGAAACTTTTTTGTTTATTTCTAAAATAGCTTGGTAGTTATTATATGTGACATTTTATGTATCGAAGTTGCCATCCACAGGGTATATCTATACTCTGCCTTCTTACTCCCTGCGGCACTACAACTGCCAGCCGCCTTGCGCAGATAGCTGTACCATCAAGGCCGGGGGGCATCCCACCTTACGTTTGCCAGGACGCGGTCTCCACTCGAGCACTCCGACAATCGCTGGGTCAAACCAGCGACATACGTGATCAGCCCAGTGCCACATTATTTTGCTAATTCGAGGGACTATGTCGGTGATTTATATAGTTTTATTTTATTCTCTCTGCACATATTGTTTTTAAAGACAACCAATAATAAATATTTCAAGTTTTTATGATACTTGACTACTTGCAATAGGATGAATACTTTGAGGAATTATATGTAAGTATAATAATTATTTAAATGCCTAGCTTTTAAGTCAGAAGTTTTGGATTCATGATAAATGATTTAATCCCATTATTAATTGAGAATTTAAATATTTTCAAGTTAATAATTTTACCTGACGACTAATCACTTCAGTGTCTACAGAGTCAATGATCATGAGTTCATTCCCCGCATCGATATAAATATATGTGTATGGCATAAAGATAATTAATTGTTCCGAGTCTGGTTACACCGCCAATCCGCATCCGCATTGCAATCCTGTGTTGACAAGCGTGGTGGGTTAATATCCATTCCTCGAGAAATGGGGAGACCCGTGCCCAGTAGTGTGACGTGTATAGGTAGTGAAAAAAAAATTGACAACAACAATAGCTCAGTTAATAAGGATCGGGTTTACGAACTGAGATCGTGAGTTCTATTGGACTATTAATGTGAAATATTTCTTATCAGCATTATTATTAGCTTTGTAGGAAAGGTTTACAATAATTCTAAGTTGTTCCAACATTGTTACTTTCCTATTATGCTTTTGGCAACCACGATTGCTCAAAAATAGAACTATTTTGATTGTTGGCATCCACGGTTGCCAATTGATATTTTTCTATAAATTAATCGATATTTTTTCCTATTAATTAAACGTTAACCACGGGTAGTAAGGAGAATTGACAACAATGTATTCAGCAGTGTTTTATACTACTTACTAATAGATAGTAGAGTTTAAATATGATTAAAGACCACTTTGATTCCACAATGGCCCTTTAAAATACTTGAGCGTGAAATTTGCTAACAAGCGGATTATTATCCGACGCGCGAACCCCAATTTTTTCGAGGCTGCATTCAACGGAGTCCTCTGAAAATTTTACAGTAAAGATGGTTATATCTTTATTACAAACTTACACCACACAATCGGGATCACTAGTAAAAATTGACACAAATACGATGGCGAAAGGCCGTATTTTTCGTCAGTTGTGGTCAGTCGTCATATAACATGATTGTAACATGACATTAATATATAAATAAAATTCAAATGTATCTCTCTGACAAAATAACTGCCTATCTCTAGGAAGCAGCTAGGATTAATGTAATAGAAGTTTGACGTGTCGTCAACAAGAGCCTGCGGTAGTCCAGTGCTGGATATAGGTCTCTCCTAAGACGTAATGATATAGGGTTCTTGACGAGAATAATATTTGTTTTAAAAAATAGGAAACTTTCTCAAATTACACATCAAAAAATTAATTTTCTTCAGACTAGTTTGGATTCATGAAGAATTCTTTAATTAAATATTTTTTCTTTAATTAATTATTTTAGTTAATTAAATATAAATTAAGATAAAAAATATTAAATTTAATCGAGAGAACAAGAAGAGAAAACGTCTTTTTAGATCTATGCCTAAAATGTCTTTATATTTTTTCATCTGTGTATTGTTCCAATCAAGAGGTATTCTAATATATAGGGTGTCTGGTGGCACTATTAGGGTACAGACCGAATAATCAGTGCACATGCTTACTGATTAATTTCTGCCCGTATTAGGTGAATATGCTGCCTTCACTTCACTTACATAGTTTCAACAAAATGGCCTTACGTCTCACACTGCCAGAGAGACCATGGAGCATCTTTGTAATTTCTTCCCTAACAAGCTCATAAGCTGAATTCAGAAAATGTTAAACATCCATCTACATGCCCGCATTTCGAACGCCTTTTTACGTTTCTTTTGCTAAGTTTTATAGATAACTGTAATTGAATGAGTTTTCCACTAGAAAACTTTATAAGTCGTTGAGCGCAGCAAACAAGATAAACGAACAAATCTAATTGCAGACTTAGCGAGACGTTATTCAAGCGAAAAGTACCTACAGGTGTCCGCTGGTAGAATTAGATTTTTAAACATAATAAATAAACTACAAAGTATCTACATAAGTACATTTCAATAACTTTTATAAAGAAGAGAAGTGTGGAATTTTTTTTAATTATTTCGTCTAAATATTGATCGTCACGTTGGGCTCACTTGGAATCTTGCCACAGTATTGTACGCCACTCGCTAAAGTAGTGACGTCGGGATGCTGTAATCCTCGTGTACGATATTTTATTCTAGTGCTAAGTTGGTCCTAGGATTTATTTCATAGTCTTAGCTTTCGAGGTACCCCCACTTTCGAAGTACCCACAAAAAAGTCCATAGGGGTGAGATCCGGAAAAATAGATGGCCAGGGGATATGCTTGAAATGACTTAATAATTTGCTAAAGAAGAAATCACGCAGAAGCTCCATGGTCTTTCTGATAATATGAAGCGTTGTGCCATCTTGTTGAAACCGTGTCCGTGAAATGAAGGCAGGATGTTCTCTGAATTTTTTTTTACATATTCACGCCTATGCCCCGCAGGGGTTGACAGTGACCACAGAGCGACCACAGGACGTGACGGGTGGCGAACCACGTCGCCGTAATTTTTCGACAAATTAGGTATATTAAATTCGTCTTAGTGAATCCCACGAGCCGCAAGGGAGGATGGAGGTCAGCCACAGCAGAGCCCTGCATGCTGAGGTAAGGCACCATAGTCCCCGAGGGAGCCCGACCCCGGGACGATCGGCACGCTTTCGACTAGGCTCGCCCCTAGCCACGCATCCATTGGCACGGCAGACCGTGGATTGGCGGAGAGGAAGGGAAAGGATAGAAAAAAAAGGAAGGGGCAGGAAAGGAAATGCGTATTGGGGGGGTTACCAGACACGGAATAAACATTTATAAATCCATATAAATATTTATTCCGATGCGGGAATCGAACCCGCGACCATTGACTGCGCGGACGGAGTGCCCCGCCACTGAGCCAATCGGTCGTTCTCTGAATATTGGCAGAAAATGATCTGTAAGCATGCATTTGTTAATTATTCGACCTAATTCTGCTATCGGACACCCTATATATTAGAGCACCTCTTGATTGGAACAAGACTCAGGTGAAAAAATGTATGTACCTCATTAGTTTATCTTTCATGTCATTTATAGAAATGTTATATTATACACCAATACCTGACTTTGCGTCGTTTCGTTTTGCGTTTTTTTGAAGTTGCGTCGCTGCTTAATTAGTACTAATTTTCACTGTGCGTCGTTAGATTTTCGAGGTTGCGTTGTTTTGGGTTCGAGTCTTTAATTTTTTTTTTGAAATTTTCTTTTTTTTTTAATAGATGGCAACACTTTTGTTTGAAAAAATAAGCTGTTCAGCAAATATTGGGCCAATTTTTGTGAAAGAAAGCCGACTTACGACAATAGCCACTGAGTAATCAGACAGTGATTAATTTTAATTATGTTTTTCATAAATTAATTGAATAGTTTAGTTTGTTTTAATTGTATACGTTTTTTATTTGTTTTCTGTATGTATGTAATAAAATATTATATTATTTTCGTTTTTTACATGTTTACTTTGTTCAATTTTTTTAAAAAAGTAGTATTTTCGTAACCCTGGAAACAATTTTCGATCTTTATATGGTTTGCTATAGAAAATCTAAATTCACTTTGCGTCGTTGCAATTTGCGTCGTGTTTTTTTGGAACTTAACCACGATGCAAAGTAAGGTATTAGTGTACTTCTTCGCTCACTCGTGTCAAATTTTTAAATTCGAATGCATTTATCTTTGCAGCCGTTGCTTTGCGTATTGATTTACATCCTGTTGGAGTATGCGATTTCGGTGATGTTTATGTGGATGTTCATCGAGGGGTTGTACCTGCACAACGTGGTAACCACGAACGCATTAAGAGAAAGGATCTCCCACTTGGTGTATTACGCCATGGGCTGGGGTCTGCCGTTAATGGTCACGATGATTTGGGCTACGATGACAGCGCTGCACTACCAGGGTGAACGGATTAAGACGTGAGTACAGCGCCATCTTCATGAAATTTCATTTGGAAGTTGGTACGTTAAAATATATTCAGATTTAAATGTGTGAAGACGATCTGTGAATAGAATGGACAATGACAACGTTGAACTCATAAGTTGGACAAGTGTGAGGGAAGTAAATGAGTACTGAGCTACTACACCCTCAGCTAGTAGATAATTGAAATTGAAAAAATACATAGTATGTCCGAAGATTTTTTTAACAGTCCATATTATATATTTTAATAGCCCACTACTTAGCACGAGCCTGTCCATTTCTGGAGGAACAGACGTTTACCCACCACGCTTGTCCAATGTGGATTGGCGGGGTTACCAGACTCGGAATAAATATTTGTAAAATCCAAAGATTAATGTAACTAAGAACAGAGGGAATAAACATTGTTTTTATTTTATTTCTTTTTTATAAATATATGATAATATTTCACTTAGTAAATCGAAATCAAAATCACTTGTATATGAAGTAACTATTCTTGAATAGTAACAAATCATGTAGTTTACTAGCTGGTTTGTTTCATTAATTTTAAGCAAAAAAAAAAACATAGCCTTCCTAACTGTATGGACAATATGTAAAAGTTTAAAGTAAAAAAAAATCACCTGGATAATGTATTACAATGGTCTTATGGTCTTATTACAATGGTATTATTGTCTTATTACAATGGTCTTATTGTCTTATTACAATAGTCTTATGGTCTTTAAACTATACAAATCTTGAGCTAGGAAAATATGGTGTACACGAAGTCCATTGGTAGAATTGAAGCTCCAGCTACTATATATTTTGTGCCTAATAATATATATTTATTTATTAGGCACAAAAACAAGTTACACTCTTAAAGGATAATATAAACTGAACGACGCCCGGACTATAACACTTTAAATTTGCGCAGAGCATGGCTACATTTTGACAATAGGGTTACTTGTATATATATATATATATATATATATATATATATATATATATATATATATATATATATATATATATATATATATATATATATATATATATATATATATATATATATAAAATGGGATTATAAAGGGATATATTGTTTGGATAAGATTTCATATTTAACATTTCATGGGGATTTCGTGTACTGATGCAGGTGTTAAAGTTTAAAGGAGAGAGCACTTTTGGAGAGTCAATATGCGAGTGGATTATTTTATATAAGTAAATTAAACCATGGCAATCACGACGATTTAAGTGTACGATTTTCATTATTTCTATAACACAACGTATTGAGCTTTACAACGTATGTTTCTTTGGAATACTTTCAATGCGATCACTATGCATTTTATAAAATGCTTATACTAGATAAGTATATAAGTACATACGTATGCACATATGTAACATTTAAGTGTCTTTTCAAGTTCAAATTCATAGAAATATAATTTTTAAACGACTAATTTAATTTTGAATCGAAACTAAATAGGAACACCATAAAACTCCACGGCGTCCATATCAATTCGCACATAGGCCGTTTATGAGCGGTTCAACTGCGCTACATCTATTTTTGTCTAAGCGAAACTCATGTAACGCGCTCTCCAGGTGCTCTGCGATTAACATGTTTATATTTCCAGGTGCTGGTATGGCTATAATTTCAGCCCACTGTACTGGATAATGCAAGGACCACGATTAGCCATTATCATGGTATGTAAAGCACGCCGCAATACATCACGTCTTCTACTAATATTTATTTATAGGGGAGAATTATTTTTGTAATTGAATAGAAGAGTCAGGCAAGAGGAAAAATGGGTCATCCGATACTGAATATTTACCACCACTCTTGGAAATATGCAGAGGCAGGAGTATATAAAATGCGTTTAGTACGATGTCTGATGATAGAATTAGGTTTTCAACCTTAACTGCTACGTTCAAACAAGGAATAATCGACCACATTTGTATCAGTTCGTAGGACGAATATACCTTGTTTGAAAGTATAAGTTAAGGTTGAAAACCTAATTCTGCCACCGACCTCCCATTATTGTTGAGAAATATAAGTGTAATAGGAAAAAAGAGGGAGGTTCCGCTTCTAGTATTCACATCAAGGAAAAAAGCAGCAAGTCTTCCAAACAAAGACGTTTAAACCGTCCAGGGACGTACATACATATATTACATACATATACAGTCAATATTTGTTTCGATCTGTAATGATCCGAATGTAATGATTTGGATCCAGTACTTTAGGCTCATAAAGACGTCAGTCAACGTCTATCGTGGGAATGTACATTATTAAAAGGTGAATTAAATAATACAGTGCTTTACGAGTTTCAAACTTTATAATCTAAATATGAAAAATTTCTAAATATAACTTGTTTCGATTGAATTGTTATATGTTGTTTTTTGTTTCAGATCAATCTCATGTTTCTTTTGAATATCATGAGAGTCCTTATAGTAAAATTGCGACGAACACGAAGCACAGAAATCGAAAAAGTCAGGTTTGTGCTATTTTGGAGCTACAATATTAGTTTTAACCTATAGCAATAACCTATTGGGCGAAATAATGGTAAAATTGTTTGTTAGGTGATTGAAATCTGACAAATGAAATTTAATTTTTTATCTTAATATATTAAGAATTTGAATTTGAAATTGCATTTGAATTGCTGTGTACTGATGCAGTGATCGAACCCGCGACCATTGACTCCGTAGGCGGGAACCCTGCCACTAAGCTAGTAGGTAGTCGTCGAAATATAACTAGAGAAAATTGTAAGGTTGTAGCAGAAAGTTGTATAATTTTCGTTTTTCTCTATCAGGAAAGCGGTAAGGGCTGCTTTGGTTCTTTTACCACTATTGGGCATCACCAACATCCTCAACATGGTCGAGGTCTCGTTGGATAGCAGCGTCTGGAAGTTCGCTTTGTGGAGCTACACTACACACTTCTTGCGCTCTTTCCAAGGATTCTTCATTGCACTGATCTATTGCTTCCTAAATGGAGAGGTAAACAAAATATGTACACTAATAAACGATCATGGTATTAATTCAATCAATCAATATCAGTCCGCGGCAGTCCACTTCTGGACATAGGCCTCACCCAAGGCGCCACCTAGCCCGATCTTCGGCTGCACGCATCCAGTCTCATCCAGCCGCCTTGCGCAGATCGTCGCTCCATCTAGCAGGACGTCCCACACTACGTTTGCCGAGTCGCGGTCTCCACTCTAGCACTTGTCTACTCCAACGATTGTCGGTTATCCGACAAACGTGTCCAGCCTATTGCCACTTCAGTCCGCTAACTTGAAGAGCTATGTCGGTGACTCTGGTTCTCCGGCGAATTTCTTCATTTCGAATTCTGTCCACCAGAGAAACCCCGAGCACAGCTCTCTCCATAGCCTTCTGAGCGACTTTGAGCTTGTCGAGGAGACGGACTGTCAGTGTCCACGTTTCGGCACCGTAAGAGAGTTCGGGCAGGACGCACTGGTTGAAGACATTTTCTTCAAACTTTGTAGTATGGGCGACGAGAAGACTTGACGAAATTTCCTGAACGTTGCCCAGCTCAACTGTATCCTTCTCTCGACTTCTTTCTCGAAGTTGTCTCCGTCCAATCGCACTATTTGGCCAAGGTAGACATATTCCTGAGCAACTTCGAGAACTTTACCATCGATCATGGTCAGTCCTGGCTTAATATGGTGGTTTACCATTATTTTAGTTTATTTACTTAAATTATTAATTGTTATTTATTACATACAAAATGTACTTTCTAGTTTTTTTATTTCAGTAAATGATTTAAACTTAGTAATATATATGGTCTACGGTGGAAGAATTAGGATATAGATCGAATAACCAGTAAACACTTATAGACTCTCAGCCTTTTTACACAACATACGTACAAAATATTTATTGTGTTCTGTGTAAAATATACAAAATTTTGCGGCACATTTCATGAACTTGGCGGTAAAAAATTGCATATATAATAAATGAATTCCCATTGTATTTTAGTATTAAAATATTTAACATAGACTACAATAATAAAAATTTAGAAAATAGTACACGTTTTAGAAATAGAAATTTAAACTAATATTATTTTAATTAATACGGTATTTATTTTTTTGTAAAAAATCAAGCGTCTGAGGTGTACATAAAATCTTCGACAACATATAAACCAAACGTTAAGAAAAAAATCGTGTCTAATATAATATAAATTTTAAAATTATATAATCTTATTACTCATCCATCCAAGGAAATTACAAAATTGTTGCTGTGAATGCGCAGAAGTGGCAAATTGGATCAAATAATTGAAATTATAAAAAAAGATCATATCTCGTATGAAACTGTTCTAAATCATATGGATATATAACATCATTACACAGTGATAATTAATTACATTTATACATTGCCGATATTTTTAAATAGAAGCTCTTCTGAGAAGTCCAGGGTTCATATAATTATTTTGTTGTTAAAAACTTTTTAGTGTTTGTGAAATACGTTAGTTGATACGTTATCAAAGAGTACTTATTTGTATTTGAGGTTAATAGTAACATCGTCACGTTGTTTACTTCTTGCTCTTAATCTACCCTTTGATGTCAAGATAGAATACACTGAAGGACGTTGGATTATTTTCAAGCCTTTTGTTTCTCCACTTGTTACAATAGCAATCTCTTGAATTTAAGTAAACATTGGGACACGAGACGCTGACAGCCCCCACAATAACTCATCACATGGCGTTACATTTTTCTACAACAAAGAATAATATCATATTACTATGGATTATTGCTATGATTATTTTACACAGAGATTAGCCAGTATTTGAGTCGGGAGAAGACTACTTATGTAGCAAAGGAGAGGGAGGGGTATTCAATTAATATTAATAAATATAATTTATTTAGCAGGTTCAATTTTTTAGAAAGCTTATACGAGATCCATTTCTAAAATGTTTTGAGTTTATGTGCTATGCCCGGCGACGGCAATATTTGCAATGGCACAAAGCTCTTAGGACTCGAGTTCTATAACGAGAGCTCTTCACCACCCTGAAGGCTAAGATATTTAGTTATGTTCCTACACTTGTCTGGAATAAACAACTTGCAATATCTACAGATCGTTTTGTTAAAAATTGTTTACATGCTTCGACATTATTTCCCTCTTATTTTGTAAAATGCGGAGATATAACATAATTATGATGGATAACGATGAGTTTAAATCAAATAAAATGAAAAATTCCTTAAATCAAGTGTTCTAATAATATGATGTTGTCGACTCTTCATATTTTATATCTACCTTTTACCATCTCAAAAAAATCGCCTCGGTTGAAAACATCTCCAAGAAGTCCTACAATAACTCTTTGACACAGAGATTTTTAGCCTTTACAATAAAATGGGCCTGTTTTGGGCCTTTACAATAAATCTACTATTATATTAACATTCCGATTCTAAGTGCTAAGCTCGAACTCAGGTCAATTTCACGGCGACATTATGAGCATCAGATCGAAATAAATGCACCAACAATGATAATATACACCACATTTAAAAAATTACTGGCTCTGATCAACCATTAGGTAAATAAATTCTAACACCACGCGATCAAGTCCATGCCACTTGACAATGGAAACGGACTACTATTCAGAATGACTTTACAATTGAACCTATATTTTGCTGGCGGTACAATTATGGCAGCTGGACTTGATGTCATTATTAAACTATATATGGTGCGCCACCTCGAACAGCCATTGACAGACACACAGCACACCATGAACAGACACACAGTCCATTCGAACAGCCCGACATTGTATGCTGTCAAAAGGAAGAAGCTGATACTCAGGTGTCTTCGCCCAGAGATGAGAACAGTAGTCCATGTGCGGCCTGACTTGTGCTATAGAGTTGAAGGTGATGAGGCGACTTGAAATACTGTCTTGCTCTAAATAGTACCTACATCCAGCTACTTAGAGGCCAGTTTGGCCTTATCTCCCAAATGACTGCGGAACTGAACGTCACTCGATACGTTGACGCCAAGGATTTCGATACATGGCTAAGTGTCAAGGGGAGTGTCGTCTGAACGAGGAGACACGACAAATGATTTCCGTTTTATCTGTATATGCTACGAAGTCACTTACTCTCCACTTCTACTTTTGTTTCCAGGTGAGACAGGTATTACGTAAATACTACCGTGACTACAGGGCTATGCGCGGCGATCCTCGCTGCCGATCCTCGGTATATCATGATGAGCACAGATACTTGGGAAGACGGTAAGGAGTTTTGTAAAGTATTTTACATCACCTATGGCATTATGCCAATATATATAGGAAGTGCTATACAAGCAAACGCATTAAGGATTTTTAAATTATTTAGAAACCCAAGTAATTGATTTGTGAATTATTAAAATTTGTGAAGTATTTAATTTTTCATATCGCTATGGTTGGAATCTCTATTAACTATATTGAACAAAATGTCGTCAGAACTATAAAAATAGTGCTAACTAGTGTTAATTAAAATAACTTTAATTTAGATTAAATAATGATAATGAGATAAAATAATGGACCGTCATATCGCTGCAAGAAATTGTAATTAATATTTAAGGACTGATGTGAAATATAGTTGTAGAAACTTTTTATAGGGTAAGAAATTAAACGAGTTAGCATGCCACCTGATGGGAAGATGGAACGTGGCCCATAGACATCTACATCAGAAGAATTGAAGAAATGTATCGATTTGGAAAGACCACTGAAGGAAGCTGGTTCCACAGAATGGTGGTGCGTAGAGAGAGATTTAGAAACAGACCATACTGGATCGCCACTAATCGCTTAAAGCCAAAAAAAAATTCTGAAGTGATTTATATCAAAACTGGTTTAGTTTGCGAGCGAATAAAAAAAAACGTGTAAAACTTTTAGAAACAACATCAGCAACCGCGACACATCTGCATGGGTGCAAATGAGAAACAGGAAATGGAAGAGAAAAATTTCCCGACAGAAAATAAGCAGAGCAGACATGGAGATGAGATATCTACGCACTCGCCAGTGAGTACATACACTACAATATATACCACTTCCTACCTAGAATGATTGAAATAAGGAATTTGATTCGAAATGAAGAAATCCATTCCACGGCGAACCAGTCACGAATATAGATCACCGTGTTAGCAAACTGAAGTGGCAATGGAGTGATCACATTTGTTGAAAAAACGACAGTCAAATAAAGTAGAGGAGAGACGCTGTGCAAAACCGTGTCCTGGCGAACATAATATGGGAGTCTCACGGTCAAATGAAGCGAGGATTTGCTCAGATCGGATGGCAGAAACATGGACACTTGTATACGATTATCGAACTGAGAGTGCGATTTAGGGCGACTATCACTTACTGATGATTACTATTACATACATACATAAATATCGTCACGCCTGTTTCCCGTAGGGGTAGACAGAGACCACAGATCTGCATCTGCTACGATCTCGGCATACTTTCCTTGCTTCCTCCACACTCATTATTCTCCGCATGCAAGCCCGCCGGTTAAGGGTACTCTTGACCTGGCCTTTCTTAAAAACTTCAGCAATTTGGTCAAAGTATGTTTTCCGTGGTCTTCCCCTACCGACCCTTCCATCCACATTCGCAACGTAAATTTCTTTTGCCAGTCATGTTTCATCCATCCTCTTTATATGCCCAAACCATCTAAGCATCCTTTTCTCAACTTTTGTCACGACACCTTCTTTTACTCCCCATCGCTCTCTTATATCTTTATTTCTTATTCTATCTTTTAAAGTGCTCTAATTTCCACCGCATTCAATCTGTTTTCGTGACCCTTCTGCCAAACCCAACATTCACTACCGTACATCAGAGTCTCAACAAGCACCCCTGATGAACCGCCGGTCGGGCCGTTTTGGACGCATTCTGACTTTTTATAAAGGAGTGCAGGGCTCCATTAACCTGATTACAAGGTTTCACTAGCCTTTCACTATTTTTTGTACTTGTACTGTTATCTATATAGAATATAATGGGTTATGGGAATAATTGCAAATGTTTAATTTTGCGCAAGCTACCTGTTAACCATAGCTCTTTATAAATAATTCTTTTAATATATATTTTTATATATTCATTAAATTAAATATATTGACATAATGTGTTATTAAAAGCCTTAAAAACTAATAATATATACATATTCATTTGTTATCTGTCAATCATTTTATTTATGCGGCATCCACTCTTTTTCACACTACTAATATGAGAAATATTATTAAATATTGAACATAACTGTATTTGTTTCAGAATGCGTAGTTGTACTACTGAGCCTAGTTTTCCAGACAGTTTCGGTGATTGTATGTCTATTTCATCCCAAGATACGGCGAGGTGCGGCGGTACAGAAATCGAGACTCAAGCTGACGTTAACATGACGTAAGTTACTATTTCTGCAAATGTGTGCTCTGTGTTCAAATCAAAGCAGGAATGTCTTAATTGTTCCAAAGTATGTTCCATCCCCCCATCTTGATGGGTGGCAATCTAGTACGGCAGGCTTTTACCGAAATTTGTTTATGCGCGTTTTATGGAATTAGCTACTTACGGCGATATTTCGGAACCGATACGTCATTGGAATCTTTAACAGACAAGCGCACATTATTTACAATGTGATAAAAAAATACTTTTATACGTATAACAAAAGCGTTATGACCCATTTTGATCCTAAAAAGTTGGTTTGATCACGAATGGAGAAACTGACGATCACGACTCGAACGATTCGATTCGTCTAAATTAGTGCTTATCTCAACAACCTGACGGGATATGACGTACCACACTTCATGTTTTTTTTATTATAGCAGATATAGGCAAACGAGTAAGCAGGTTACCTGTTACCAAGTTCCGCAGCCTATGGATAACTGCCACACCAAGGTTACTGCAGATATTTTGTCTAACGTAAAGTATGTTGTGAATAATGAAAAATTTTCACAATCTAAGTCGTAAGTCACCTTCTACGTGACAACAGTACTTTGTTGCTGTGGTCCTAAATCACGTGGTAGGTGACAAGACGAGACATGTTGAAACCCGCTCTGTGTGAAATGCAGGCACTATTACCTTATAAATTTAATATCCGTAATAGAGCAATTGACATCTCCGTTTATATATCATTGCCTTTTCCAATAATATTTTAATATATTGAGTCCAAAAATGAATAAAGTCAATGAAAACTGTATCTGTAGCTTCAATCTAGCGTGAATCACGTATAAAAAGCTAGCGACCGATAAGGGTTAATATTAAAACAGTGCTAACCTGAAAAAAAAAGGTTAACGCAGGGGAAAATTGTTCTGCGCCAAATTTTTGTATTTGGTAAAAATCAATTACAGATACAGTTTTACTTACTCATACACTATTTGTTTCAGAATTATCAGTGTAAAGCAGGAATTAAATATTACCAGCGATAATGATCGCTCTCCTAGCTCTCAGGAAACTGTCAAGGACATCGCTGATGAACCCGAATCCACTGACGCTGAACCTATTGAGTAAGACTTGTCTCTCCATAAATTAACAACGTGGTAATGCATTTGTGATGCCTATGGTGTTGCTGATGTAGCGGGCGGCGTTGATTGCTTTCCATTAGTTTGACACCCCCTTGATCGATCCTTTTATTAATTTTTTGATGACTTTGCCTCTACTGGCTTCTTAACCATATTATTTCACACAAATTTTACTAAAACTAATCTTTATGTAATTCGATATACATATATGGCGGAAATGGAAAAAAATTACATTGTTTTTCATTACCACCATCGTCCATATATATATATATATATATATATATATATATATATATATATATATATATATATATATATATATATATATATATATATATATATATATATATATATATATATATATATATATATATATATATATATATATATATATATATATATATATATATGTATATATATATATATATATATATATATATATATATATATATAATTCTGTCTACTGCTCGTTTACTATTCAGTCAACGAACTCAATTTTCATAAGCGTACATATGTGTACAAGACCGGCAACGCATCTGGGTAACGGTAATCACTTACCACCAAGTGACCCGCATGTGCGTTTGCCTTAATAAAAATATACTGTAATTTACCATTAAAAATTGAATTCATTATTTACATTAAATATTTAGTACATTTATAACATTTATAAAAATGTACTTATATGTTTTAGAGTCATTGGTACCGGAGCAATCAAGAAAGTTAAAATGGTCGACGCGTCTGGTCAAAAAAGGAGTTCTGTACGCAAACCTTTGGAAACCGATTTCTGGTAAGTGCCTATGGTTATGAGTTAACAATACAATCAGTATTTTCAATTTTTTATGATTAATTATCATGGCTAACATACTATGATCATTTGACGACCCCATTGGTGTAGTGGCGAAGAAGTGTTCGCTGTTTGATTCAGTTTCTACCAGTCACCCGCGCATATCGTCGCACCATCGAGCCGGGGGTGTCCTACACTACGTTTGCCGAAGGGCAATCTTGCCGATATAAATGTTCCGGTCACAACTCTATGCAGCACATATGTATGTGCTGCGCATTAGTTACTTCTAAAACTTTTCAGTGGATATTGGATTGGATATTTCAGGGCTGACAGTCCTAAAGTGGGCGCGAAGGGGAAAACCGTCGCTACAACAGATACAAAACTCGATATCGTGCCGGAGCCCCTGGAAACTCATTTCCCGTAAGTATAGAAAGTTATTAACTCTCTGTACAGCTCTGTAGTAGCCACGCTGCAGACGATTACTTTGTCAAGAATGGCATATTATTTGTCTCTAGCATGAATAGGCCGGCTCGCCCGCAGAAATACCACACTTCCGCAGAAATTCGGCATCTGAGTCGCAGCCAACTACCGCGCTTCGTGCAGTGAGCGGTTCAGTTGCGGAGGCCCAACCCCCCTTCCCCTCCCTCTTCCCAAAATGACACCTTCTTTAAAGACCGGCAACGCTTTTGTATGGCACTGTGAATGTTTATGGGCGGTGTTGATTGCTTTCCATCAGATGAGGAGCCTGCTCGTTAGTCTTCCTATCCCATAAAAAAAAATTCTTTCCTATTGGATATATAAACCTCATGAGTATCTTCGGAAATAATAAGGAATACTGATGATCAAGTTAAATGAGCACTATAATATTACAGAATCACAAGTCCCGGATCAGCTAAGAAAGAAATAGAGGTAGACACAACTGGTGAAATGATTGGAGTCCCCGAGCCTTTGTGTACCGATATGACGTAAGTACCAATATTGACTCACGGAAGTGGCTACGTCCTATATAGCGAGGGTCAGAGTTCTTTTTTTATATTTAATAAACCTCTCTGCGCCACTTGTCAGAACTGCAGGAAACGCTGAAGCATACAACAGCAGCTTCGACGGCGCAGTCCCTATTTAGGTCATGGTGGGAGAGGAGATGACGCTTCCCCACTCCTCCCTACTTTAGGGGCACATAAGGTGCACCACCTTGAGATTCAGATGTCGGACGGAGAGGCTTCCTCTTTTCCGCCGCCCGAACCTCGGTTATGAGGGTTGTATCCGCCGTCCTGTTCTCTGCCTGCAGATTAGGAGAGCAGATGAGTTTATTCTCTCTCTCCGCAGTCTCCTTCCTTGCCAAAATCTTCTCACAAAAGGCAGCCCCGGCCGTCCACGAAAGCTCAACCCCAACCATAGCTTTCGCTGTTATAACAATCTATTCTAAGGTGGGTTTGGTAAATTAAAAACAGTCTGATATCTCGAGTGGTCCACAAAACGATCTCTTTGTATTGCGTTAACCAAAAATATTATCTTATTTTTCAGATCTATGAAATACGGAACCCTCAAGAGAGCTAAGGTTGGCAGGATTGCTATAACTAACGCCCCGATGAGACCTTTGGAAACTGAGTTGACGTAAGTACTGGAAAATACTTTGATACTTATGGCTTACGTTACGATGGCTGCCTTCGCTCCCCAAACTCCAACTGCAGTGACATAAAAGGTAGATAGATAATCTCTTACTATATACCAGTGACAGTTATACAATATTTAATTATAATATTGTATGAAAAGAGCGAATTTATCGCTAAAACCTATTTTTCAGACAAACACAATAAAAAAGTAAATATTTGATGTGAACTGGCTGACACACTACTGATAGAATGGTGATCATATTTTAGACTTTTAAAAATGTATTAATAAATATGTAATTGTAATTGAAACGTATAAAAACAGCCTAAATAACATATAAGTATCTACATATTTCTTCATACCACGCACCACCATTCTGTGAAACCAGGTATCTTCAGTGCTATTTCCGAACCGACGTTGGAACCTTTAAAAACAAACATACTCCTATCTCAAAGGCCGGCAACGCTTACAATGCTTGTGTCGTTACGGGTGTCTATGGGTGGCGATCATTGCTGTTCGTTGATCGATCGATCGTTGCTTGTTGCTTGTTGCGCAATATTGATTTATTGATTCACGATCTTTTTCCTAATTCAGGGCTGAAAACAGTGGAGCGGTGAAGAAATTTAAAGCCGCTGCCATAGCTGTTACAAAATCGACCACTCCCTCGGAACCTTTGGAAATTGAGTTGACGTAAGTCCACATACATATTATATTCTGTAATTGAAGTTGTGTCGGTTTTTATCATTAGGAAAGGTTACTTATTCGACATTGTGTTGATCAGTGGATGAATTTGAAGGAAGAGCTCTAATAATTGTTTTTGTATTGCTAAGTTAAGCATCTGTCTTCCGCCGGAAGTAATATGTTCAAACCCGCTATTGTCGCATCGCTAAATCTTGCAATCGAGGAAAAGTGTCACCGATATCTAGTAATTTTAATTGATCTTTTAATTGTTCATTATTCAAACTAAACATAAACATTTTCTCAAAGTCTTTTATTTGTTTAATTTTAATTTTTTCAATTTCCGCTAGTCATCATTTTGTTATCTGCACAAAAACAAATGTGCGCGGGAATATTTTTCATGTACCTACGCCGTTTAAAATTTATATCGGGTGCACACGCGCACAGCTTAGAAGGAACACTGGTCACCACTCCACTCATGAGTGAGGGATTTAATAGTACGTTTAGTCGTAGTACGCTCCAATAGATTATGATGATATAACCATCATAATCTATTGGAGAGACCAGATGGTGATGATCTTCCTAAGTAATAAAAACGTTTAATTTTTCAGAACATCACTTTAAACGACTTCTCGAAGATTAACAACTGATTGCGACAGGCGGAGGAAGTATAGTACGTGTTTTTCGACTACATTAAAAAATTAATTATTTCAGTACTAAAATAATATATGTAAATGTATGAATTTTATATTAAAAACACATCTGAACTGGTCCACCAGAAATTCCGCTTTTTCCGACAGATTGCGATGAGTTCGATTTCTAAATTTTTAACGTATCGACCACAGCGCCATCTATAAAGGTCAAATTTTGTGAATAATTTGTTTTTGGCATTAAGCCATTAGTAAGTAATCATCTTATTCCAGTTTGCTTATTTTTAAATAAAATACAATCGTTTTCATCGTCTTATCGTATCCTTTTAAAATCATGTAATTGCGCCGATTTTATTTTTGAAAAATAAATTATTATGTATAAGTCTGAATAGCCATTCAAGCATTATTTTGATATTAATTATTCATAGTTGTGAATTATAAAAAATACTTACGTAATCAAAGTTACAGTTAGGTTGAGTTGTCCAGTTTCATTGAACAAAGAGTACAGTAAGCTTTAAAGGGTAGTTAAAAACTAAACTAACCCTACATTCTTCGTCGTTACAAGGTAATTAGTTATCCTCAATATTTATTCAATTACAAAAAAACCCCTATTGAATAATGGCTTTAATTTTTGTATGGTACACTATCTACCATTAGGGTAAAAATAACTATAATACTAAGTGTTTTTAGAGATAAAATATATTTAATAGTCTTTTATTAGACTTTAAAAAACCTTTAAAAAATAACTTTTGGTATTTTACATGTACTCATTTGAAAACTTAATTTGTCGCGGTGCTGTCAGGCTATGGACAGTCCCTTCAACTTTTCAGATTTTTTAAAATGTTCGATAGAGTTTTAAATAGACTGGAATAAAAAAAGCTTTTGCGATATTATTAAACATTATTAGAAAATTATAAGCATAGCCCCTAAACAGAATCTTAATTTTAAGTTTTTTTTTTTATAAAAAAATATATGAATTTTTAAAAGTAATGAATTCGTTTATTATTAAAAAGTTGGTTATAACTTAATTTGTGCCATACACTGATAGTAATAAATTAAAAGCGATTCTATTAATTCATTAATATAAGTTTATTTAAAATCACCGATGCGGCATTATATTTTGGTTTAGGTAGTAGATACATAACGAACATTCCAAACATAACTTTTGCACTATTTCATATCTTCTGTGATGAATGTTCTTTACTCTATGATATCTTTAGGGTAGTAAATTAAAAATTAAATTTAAATATCAATTTACTATTAAAATGGCAAAGTGTTTAATTGCAAATTTATTTCTAGATGTTTGTTCATTCATGTATTGTAATGAGAATGAAACAAGAAAATTCTTGTATCTATAGGACTAATTAATCCTACTGTTTCCTGACAACTGTTTAATCTATTTAAGATTACAGATAAAAATATGGTTTAGCTATTGTCATCTTCGCATGTCTACGGTAACACACCTATATGAATATCGTCGGATTTTTATTTTCATTTAAAAATATCTTTTATATGCAATTTTGTATTGCCTGATTCGCATGCTCCTTTATAAAAAAACAGTAAATATCAGTTTCGAAATTCTTTGATAATGTGCAAAAAGGACTTTTCCTGCTAACTTACATCAGTGGCGTTGTGTTTTTATTTCATTTCCAAAATCTTATATTATTATCAGTTATATTGTTTAATTGCGTATTAAACAATATAGTTCGATTGAGGTGTAGTGATACGAATTAAATGCGTGTATCGTGACTGCAGTTAACTGAAAAAGTCCATAGAAGGTTTTGGTAGAATAGCCACCGTTTTATCGAGACGTAACGTGACAATCTAACTAGTACATTCCAAGATATTCGATATTATTATATTTTACTTGACACTGGCATAATAATTGTAACTAATTGCCATCAAAGAAAAGAAAAGAATGTGCAAAAAGACATTTCTTCTTGTCACTGGTAGAATTCACTGTAAGTTGCCATAATCAAAGAATTGAATTGATATTAATTCAATTTATTTTTCTCAGTATTATAACATAAATTTTAAATCTATATTTGCGTGCATTTTTATATGGTGCAAATGAGTTTAGACTGATACATTTCCGAGACAGCTCCAAATCTAATCAATGTATTGTTAAGTTATTTTAGGATTTTATAATTCAATACGAAATCAAATATATTATGCTTTTAATGTATTTTACTACTTTATCTACATATTTCTTTTGAAGTTATCAAATGTTTTTGAAATATTTTTAGGATATTCCAAAATTATATGGATAGTTAAAAAATTCTCAAGAATTTTTAAATTTGTAATCATGAATGTTAAATATATTGACTTAGGATATATGGTTCTTGCAAACCGAATATGTAATCGATTAGAATGTAAGTCTGTATTTTCTTTGACAATTTATTGTGCTCTTAATGTTTTTAAGGGAATTAGGTTTAAATGTATTTTCGCATTTACAATACTTTTTTACTTACGAGTTACTTGTATTTAATATAAGTTATTCATCACCACCAAATGAATTTAGTGCTACAGTATGACTGGACAATGTTGGGTTCCTATTTAACGTAAATTATTTTTCGATGTTGTTTCAAAATGCATTTCTCTAAATGTTTATTAGAATAAATGTATTAAGCGTCGTGAAATCGAAGTTTTATTTATAATCCAAACATATACACACACACATTTTAATAATCTGTCCACTTTGGTAACATAACGTAATATTGAAGTACAGGTGTCCAGTGGCAGAATTAAGTTTTGTAATATTAATAACAAAAAAAACAAAAGATAAATAAAATTCAATAATTTTTACGAAGAAGAGAAATGATGGTATATTTTATTAAAAATATTTTGTCCAAATGTGGACAACTACTTCAGGCACACTCTTGGAATCTAGCAACAATATTCCGTACTACTCGCTGAAGTAGTGATGTCGAGATGCCGTTAACCGTGCTAAATATATTTCTTTTAGTGTTGAGATGGTCGTCAAGTTTGTTTCATAGACTTCTATTTTTTTTCTACAGATAAATGTTCATGGGGGGGGGGGTGAAATCAGTAGACCTGAGTGGCCAGAGGATATCGGCCAAACGGCTTATTAATTTGCTAGGGGAGAAATCACGAAGAAGCTTCATGGTTTCTCCAGCACTTGAGGCGTAGCGCCAGCTTGTTGAAACCATGTGTCATGTGAACATTGGCAGAAAATTATCAGTAAGCATGCACCAATAAGAAGCAAACTGTTCTAAACCAATTCTGCCACCCGACATCATGTTGTATGAAAATATAAAGGTTATGAATTTATACACATTTAAAAAGATGAATTCTTTTTCTTTGAGTCAGCAGGCATCAGACGCTACCAGCCCAGAACTTGGCCACTGACACCGCATCATCCGTTGCCATCATAAGGTCACCTGCTTAGCAAACGACAGAGCAAGTGTGCCATTGTTTGTGGGCCTCTTGCACAGACGCACAAGTGGCTTGTGGTCAAACAAAAAAAAGATCAATTACAAAAGTTCTTAGACTGGGGACCTCATTCAGCTTTACCGCCCTGAAACTCTGATGGTCTTAGTCTGCCACTCGATTGAGGAGAATGTAAACAAAACAGTATTATTTCAAAATATGGATGGTAGGCAGTCACTACCATGCAATTTAGTCGCAATTCCTCGCCATGACCAGTGTAACTGTGGAACGATCTATCCAGGTGTTTCTGGAGAAAAACGACATTGGGATATACAAAACAAGCGTATCTGTCTAGGATAGATCGGCAATCCACTTGGCGGCAGTGATCAATTACTGATATCTTGTACTGCATGCATTCAACCATTGACCGACAATTCCTGCTGACGAATAAAGTATATACGTGCATAGCATCAAGCTTGTTTTCCGTAGGGGTTGACAGAGACCACAGATCTCTATCTGCTATCTCGGCAAACCTTCCTTGCTTCCTCCACACTCACCACTTTCCTCATGCAAGCCCGCCAATTAAGGATACTCTTGACCTACACTTTTCTAGAAACTTCGGCAATTTGGGCAAGGTACGTTTTCCTTGGTCTTCCCCTACCGACCCTTCTATCCAAATCCGCAATGTAAATCGTATAAAAGTAATCAAATTCTTTAATTTATAAAGGTATATTTTGAGCAAAATAAAAAAGAAATTCAAAATACTTCTTACTTCTATTCACATTGGTATTATCTTATAAGAATTGTGTGTGTTAACAATGCTTTTATTTATAAATATATCAAATTAATTTGGCTTAAAAATATTAAAACGTAAAAAAATATATGTATTTATTTTACATATATACATATATGAAGTGTTTAGACTTGTGTATATGCTAATTAATGGTTACAAAAAAAGTATACATGTGTATATATATATATATATATATATATATATATATATATATATATATATATATATATATATATATACTATTTTGAGGATAGAGTTATGAGGGCGGTAGCAAGTTCAAAGGCAAATGGAAGGCGTTATGAAATACATCTATTTTAATGAAAAAACATTTAACCTAGCCGTCTAAAATGTTTATCTTGTAAACGGGGTGGTAGTACATAAAAGGTTGGGAACCTATGATTATAGTTGATTTAATTTGTGTTTGATCACGAGGGGATCTCCAGGTGCAGGTTTAAAGTAGGTGACATTGGAAGAATATTATTAATGGAGTCAGGCGTTACTTTGCGGAAATCCATCACTATATGGACAGTCAAAAGTTTTACTTAGCTAAGATCCGCGACAAGCAAAACAATAACAGAAAATTAATAATGTGTGTTTTTCCGTTGGGTTTAGTGGATTATTTGGAACTTTAAACCAAAAACTTACCGAAAATCGGCCACCAACTCTCCACCCACCAACCACTATACACAACGCCAAACACACACTATCACTTTTCCATCTTGTACACGACACGTGTTTCGCCCCAACACGAGGCATCTTCAGGTATAGTAGACTCTACGGAAGACTTTTCGGTTGTCTTCCGTAGAGTCTACTTGTCGCGGATCTTAGCTAAGTAAAACTTTTGACTGTCCATATTGGAAGAATATGTTCACTATACTGAATTTTTTATCAATGCATAACCTGCCATAATGCATAATTATTTGTCGCCTGAGACACTCTGCACGCCCTAATTAAATTTATTGTAATATATATATATATATATATATATATATATATATATATATATATATATATATATATATATATATATATATATATATATATATATATAT
>JASFAT010001441.1:0-54818 GCA_031353405.1 Baronia brevicornis
ACATTATTCGTAGACTGACATTTGATAAAAGAAATGTAACTCGTGTAGAAAAATAAAGAATTAAAATTAAGTTACAGTTAAGCTCGCCATTGTACATCTTCTTTCTTTTTAATTCTTGTATTTCCTGTTTTGTGTATAATAAAGTATTTAAAAAAAAATAATTTTTTAAAAAAAATCGAAAATATGTGATATAAACAACCTCTTCTGCAGGTGTGCGCATTGCATGCAACTAAGTCCGTCGTGGTTGAAGCTCGGAGAGAGGTTCCAGAACGAAAGCCGTGTCTTAATTGCTGACGTCGATTGCGCTAGATCCAAGGATATATGTGACATGGAGAAGGTTAGTTCTGTGTTTTTTTTTATCAAGTGGAAGGCAAAAGAGAAAGTGAGTTGTAAATAATCACTACCGCTTAAGGGCATATGGGTTGACCACGGAAGTGATAGAGGCGTGAGAAGGGAAGAATCTTTAGGCCTCATGCTTATTTCTTCTACTTCTTGTTGATTCTCTTTTGGGCAGTGCAATCCACCTTACTGCATAATTGGGAACCACTATCTGAGTCGATACATCCATTGGTAGTAGAGATTTCTATTTTTGCTCCTAACTTCTTTTCTGATTCGTCAATAATGGCATTTCAATTTGCATACAAATAAATTACATCTTAGTAAATAAAATATGTTATGGAATGGGTTTCTTCCAATAGTTTCTTTTGCCCTATGGAAGAACGAAGTAAAAGAATAAACTAAACTCTCATCGCTGGGCTTTGAGAACGAGTAGATTATTTTTTTTAAGGTTCCAATATTGTATTGGTTATTTAAACGAAATTGCGTTATTGGGAATGTGGCTAACAAGAAACGGAAAAGTCGTTTCGTTATCGAATCCTCCAATCCTGTTTTGACAGGCCTTGCGTCAAAGTATTCAGTAAAATATAAGTATTCCCTCTCTCATCGATTTGTACAGCCTCCCATTTCTTCTTGGATGTTATGTACAAAGAGATCATTGATGATTCAAGAGACAATTAGACTAGTGATATGGACAGTCAAAAGTTTTACTTGGCTAAGATCCGCGACAAGCAAAACAATAACAGAAAATTAATAATGTGTGTTTTTCCGCTGGGTTAAGTGGATTTATTTGGAACTTAAACCACCAACCACTATACACGACACCAAACACACACTATCACTTTTCCATCTTGTAAACGACACGTGTTTCGCCCCAACACGAGGCATCTTCAGGTATAGTGACTATATTTTCGGTAAGTTTTTGGTTTAAGTTCCAAATAAATCCACTAACCTAGCGGAAAAACACACATTATTAATTTTCTGTTATTGTTTTGCTTGTCGCGGATCTTAGCTAAGTAAAACTTTTGACTGTCCATATAGTGATGGATTTTCGCAAAGTAACGCCTGACTCCATTAATAAAACTAGTGATACTCAACCTTTTTTTCATAGGCGCCACAAACACGTGTTAATCGTGGGGCGCAGGTTGTGTGTCGCTGAAAAGTTCAGCTATAATCTTTTTGTTCCAGATAACAGGATTGCCAACTCTAATTTTATATAAATACAAGAAAATAGTGAATGTGGAGAACGGTGGTCGACCGTTAGAGAGTCTGATCTCTATAGTAGAGGACTATCTTCAGGATGCGGGAGCTACGATTGCCACAGTTGTGGATGGCCAGAGCAAAGAGGAGAAAGGAGCTACCAAAGACGAACTATAATAGTATTTATAGGTAGACTAATAAACAAATTTTCGAATCGTTTCAGTCTTTTATTTGTAAGAAACACATACGTGGGTGTCTTGTACAATTAAACTTTATCAGTCGTAAGTCACCTCTCACGTGACAAGAGTACTTTGTCGCTGCGGTCGCAAGTCACGTGGGAGGTGACAAGACGAGACATGTTGAAACTCGCTCTGTGTGAAACGCAGGCACTATTGCCTAATTAGTTAAATATCCGTTATAGAGCAATAGACATCTCCAGTAATATATCATTGCCTTTTCCAATTATTTTTTAATATATTGAGCCCAAAAATGAACAAAGTCAATGAAAACTGTATCTGTAGCTACAACCTAGCGAGAATCACGTATAAAAAGCCAGCGACCGATAAGGGTTAATAAAAATAGAGGTCCAATCATGTGGTCGTTATTCACGTTAGATGTTTGTATAATCAAAGTACAATATCTGAAATAGTTCCTTTATTTTACAAAACATTTTTTTAACAGAAACATTTTAAGCAGTAATATTTGCACATAATATATACTTTACCGCACCGCGTAAAACAATACATTCATTCCTTATCATATATTTTTTTGGTAAATCGATAGACACTTTAGATTTATATAGTTTCTTTAATGAGATGGAGTGTCAATTACCTTGCTAAGATCCGTGAGATCGAAATTTTTATTCGAAAAATAACGGAGGAAGCTCAATGGTTTCATCTTTAGTCTATGCACCTGAGGATGCCTCGCGTAGTCATAATGCATTGCTTCATTGTTATAGTCTGTGCCAATTTGTGTGCAAGCAATCTTATTTTTGGATTCCGTTTCTTTTGCAATCTTTTCAAGGTCCATCCATTCCATCTCAGTAATGAATTTACCCAAAGTAAAACCCAGCCTATTAAGGAGTTTTAGTAACATACTAACATATAATATTATACAAACACACCATTGAATCTGAATTCATGAAATCTAACCCATACAATTTTCCTTTTATTAGTTTTTTAAACATTTTCTCATCTGTTTCTTTGGCCAATATGGAACAATTTAAATAGGCTTCAAAATGAGTTTTGCCATTGTAAGTCGATAAATATATCGTGTGGGGGTACTTTGTGTGGAAATAGCTTCTACCTGCATTCAGGAGTTCTTGAATTGAGACAGAAACCATTTGATAATATATAATACTATTTATTAATGGCTATGCTTGATACGCTAAACTTATTTTGTTAAGGCCTTTTCTTTATTTTGTATGAAAATTGTATATATGTGTGTATTTTCATGTAAATAGGTTAAAAATAGTGTATTTTATTGTTCAAACTATACAATATCATTCCAAATTATGCAAAAGTTGATTGGTAGAAAATGTCTGCTGCCATTTGGTTTTGTACCACATGTTTACATTAATGTTAAATAAATAAATAAAATTATAAAAAGTGATGTTAAATTTAGGTGAATATCGAATTTAACTGAAAGTGTTATACATCAAGAATAGTATAAGTTAGTTACTTCTAAATAATTATTAATAGTACAAACAAGCCATCCGTGCATCATGCATACAATATTTAAGCATAGTTTGTTACCTTTACCTTGCACATAAGCTAAAGAAATATATAAAAGGTGAAACTCAGGACCTGGCTCTGGGTGAAAGCCATGAGTTTTCTTTTATAATTAGTAAGACAAATTTACACTTGAGTTTTGCCTACGCAATATTCTATATTAATGTGTTCATCAAGTTCATCTGACGAATAAATGTGTTATAAAACTAGATTAACGGTCAACAGAAAATTCTTAAAATGCTAAATTATTTTCTTTACTATATTTAAAAACAAAAAACATTGTACTATGATGAAACCACATTAAATTAGTTTATATACAATAGTAGAAAGTTAACAAACAATAGCCCCGTTTAAAAAGGTAGGTAAGGAAAATGCCCAGACAATAAAAATAAAAGTATGTAACTAGTAAGTTAATGTATGTAATAATACATTGCATTAAATGTATTATTAAACTAGATTAACAGTCAACATATAATTCTTAAAAAGCTAAATTATTTTCTTTACTATTTAAAAGAACATTATTAAGCAAATACAATAGTACAGTTAACAAACAATAGCCCCGTTTAAAAAAGGTAGGTAAGGAAAATGCCCAGACAATAAAAATAAAAGTATGTAACAAGTAAGTTAATGTATGTAATAATACATTGCATTAAATGTATTATTAAACTAGATTAAAAATCAACCTATAATTCTTTAAATGCTACATTATTTTCTTTACTATTTTAAAAAAGCGTTATTAAGCATTTAAAGAAGGTAGCCCCGCTTAAAAGCAGGCAAGGAAAATGCCCAGACAAATAGCTAACTAACTAACCAGGGGTTAAGTACAACAGTACAGGTGATCATAGTAAAATTTCTAAGTAGTAGCTCTTTTAATATGTGTGTAGGCAAATTCCTTCTTTTCCACCTGCTCCTCTCCTTTTTCAGAGTTAAGCATAACATATACACATTCTAAAGTTGATTACATCTATTGGTGAGATAGGTGTGTCCCTATTTCTAGGAGAATGGACATGAACCTACCATGGTTAAGGAAGACACTTCTAATATATATATATATATTCCAATGCGGTAGTGGAATTGGCCAATTTTCACCTTTGAACTTACTGATTTGGATATTGTATTGATGCTTTATAAATATGATATATTATTTCTATTATTTATTTTACTATATACTACTAAACTATAAACTTTAATTGTATATACAAATATATAGAGTCAAATTTATTAAATGTTCATAGGTACTCTATATAAAAGCTATGTACACATTATGAGCTATGTTTAGAAGCAATATTGTTTGAAAATTGTGTTACGTTAAAAGAATCATATAAACGCAAATATAGAGTATGATACAATGTATAAATTGTTAGATAGAGAAAGATTAGCATCAAAAAGAGACAACAAGCTCATAGACAATGAATATAAAGTTACATTAAAGTGAAATGGCAGTCTATTACCGCTCTGAAAATTAAGTAGCAAATATTAGGCCTATCTTTTTTTACAGTAAACCTTCTCTTTCAAGTCCATACAATTTTGTGAGACAGGTTTCTCTTTTAAGTATCATTTTGATTAGTCTTTCTCTACCATAATACTAAGTAGTCTGACTTATTGAAAACGGAACTAAATATATCTGAAGGCACATTCAGTTAGTATAAAATCACACTTGTTGAACTTTTATTGAGTTATTGTTTGTAGTTTTAAATTAAAAAAAAAACTGAAGTTGATTTCAAATCTGATAATATTTGCATGATATCACACAAGATACATTTTGCAGAATAAATCTTGTTTTTAGCTACTTAAAGGTACTAAATAATTTTAAAATACAAATATACTATAAGACTATCCTTGAGGATTATACTGATACTAGTAACTAACTAAGTAACTAGACAAGGACAAATGATAAAGGAATTTTGATTCACAGGCACTTCCATCACCAATTAGACTTGTTATAAAGTCAAATATTAATGAACTTATTAAATTAAGTGATAAAATGTTATAAATTTTATAGTAAGGCTTCGCTATAATATGTATATATGACTTTTATTTTTAAGATTTCAATGTTAATGGAAAGTTAGTTTCACACAGTGGTGATGCATGGAAACATGTTTCGATATAAGCTTATCATACTGGATCGCTACTCACTTTTTAACAAAATAGGAAGATTTTTCATACGCCACCAAATTCGCTATACAAAATAGAGTGCATTGTACTTAAGGTAAGTGCCGTTTATCTACAGTCTGTGCTTGGAAGAAAGCTCCATCAGCCTGTGTTGCATGCCTGTTGATCTGCTTGTGTCTGTCTCGGGACACTATCTCTTCTAAGACCTCCCCATCGCCTTTTATTAACCTGGAAGCAGGACTACACTGAGAGACTGCAATAAGTAGTTTTATAGCTGTTGTACACATTGGCCTGACGTGCTGGGCCAGTATGTTGGGCTAGTATATCAGACATCAAAAGTTCCTGTTTACACATTGGCATATTGATTCATTCATTCGGCATTGTCCCTTCGAGGAAGGTGCACTAACTAAACACTTGCAGCCATAGCAATTTATTTATGCAATAAATTATTACTTTAATGTGCAGCCTTACAATTAGCGTACAATTCTAAGCATCATTACTATAAAATATTTATAATATAAAAATTGTATGCTAGAAGTCAGTGTGAACGCTGTTGGCAGGGAACACCAAGATCCTTTGATGTGTACACAAAAAACTGACTATTCAATTGGCTAGTCATCATTGGTTGCTAGTTGGCAAGCCCTCTATATGTTGGTGCATAAGTGTAAAGACCTCTTATAAGTGCTTTACACTTATACCATTCATTTTTAAAATAACTATATAACATATATAAATATTGAAAACAATTTAATAGTGGTAGAGCCATGGTATCACCAATGGGCTGCATTGACCAGAGGTGTACTACAACCGCACAAAATATTGGCATCAAGTGTACAGCACACTACTGTATTACAGAATTTAGTATGGTGAGTGCAGGGACACAGAAATCCAGTTGTTTACCCCTTCTTTTATTTCCTCACAACATAGGCCCATCACAATTAAATTTATCCCACAAATAAATATAGTTTGTAAGCAATCAACCTATAATACAATTGAAAATGACATCATATATTTTTAAAAATGTTCTAAATGTATTAGAAAGATAGAATAACCTGTATCTTCCAGTTTCTTCGTCTAATACTTTCCTCACTACACTCTGCCTTTTTTCCCATTCTTCTTTAGTCATAGGGGCCATCGCTTTAGATATTTCCATAAGTTCTGCAAAAGAGCAATAAAAAATAAGAAATGCAATATACAGTAATAACTAGTTTTATTATAGTAAAAGATTAAATAAAATTCTAAAAACTGAATAACTGCACCAATAAATGTTGTTAATGTTTATAGTTTCTTTTATGCAAGAAATATAAATATAATAATAGCCCTGGCTCTAAGTGAAGGAAGTATGGATACGGAGGCCCACATTTGTGTATTGGAAATAATGACAACAATACATATAGAAGGATCATATGCTGGACAGCTTTATGGAAACTATGACATCTTTTCATAGCCCATATATTAAAATAAATTGTTAATTGGAAACAATGACAATTATGATGACTCTACATATAGAAGAATTCAGTTATGCTGGGCAGCTTTATGGAAATTTTAATATCTCTTTGTAGCCCATATATTAATATAAATTGTAGATTACAAACAAAGAAAGTTATGAGGACTCTACATATATAAATTGTTAATTGGAAACAATGATAATTATGAAGACTCTACATATAGAAGGATGCAGTTATGCTGGGCAGCTTTATGGAAATTTTGACATCTTTTCATAGCCCATATATTAATATAAATATTAAACAAAAACTCTTGATCATCATGTTTACCAAACCTATATCAAAACCCACTGATATGCAAAATATATTTTAAATGGCATAGAAGTTATATTGCCTAGGAAGTTTCTCGATGAATCCATACTCGAAACTCATGTCGATAAAAGAGCTTATAACCTATTCATATTACAATTATGGAAACATGAACAGTTTAGCAACCAAGAAACATATTATGCTGCTGAATGTAAGTATACCGAAATGACGATACGATATATAAGATTCCTTAAACTTAATACCTACCTAGTGATAAACATCTGTGTTCATAACTAGGTCTGGTCAATGTTTTGACAAAAAGGAAGTTAATATTTTTGAATGATAAATTACCAATGGGAATATCGGCTGTTGCCTCTTCCTTACTGGATTCTTTACTCCCTTGACTCTTGCTACTACTTCTTCGCTTCTTTTTCAATTTTTTCTTTTCTTCTTTCAATTTTTTCTTTAATAATTTTTCTGTTTTCTTTTGTTCTTTCTTCAGTTTCTTTTTTAATTTACGGAGTTTTTTTTTCTCACGCGAAGAATCGGAGCTACTAGAGCTGGAGGTGTCTTCAGATGAAGTAGAGCGCCGTCGTTTTTTAGATTTTTCTTTCCCCATTTTTTTTATATTTGAGGACGTTTCAAATTTTTTGTATTGATACGAAGTAATAAAAACTGAACGACGAACCAGACTGTTTTGACATTTTTATTTATTTATTTTTATATTAGTTTATTTTACAACGGCTATTATGACTTCAGCCAAATGAGAAAGTTTATAAATTAAAAAGAAATAACAAATATTTTAAAAATTATTTAATATTTTTAATACATGTTATATTATACGATTTATATTAAGAAAAATTGATGTCTTTACATATTGGTAAATATTTAACTACTACTGAAATTTGAATATAAATACGAGTATACCATGGTTTAATTTTAATCATTCATTACATTTTTTTTTTTCACTTTTTATCACTTTTATGACAGTTTGAACTTTGAATAACAGAGAAAACTATTATTATTTACAAGAAACTGCAATTGTATTGTTGGTTAAACAACAATAATAGTCTGCGGTGTTAATACGTGAATACGACATAGAGGCATTCAAGAAAAGAGCGTATGTGTTCACTAAAGGCCGATAATGCATCTGAGATACCTCCGGAATTGTGAATGTTTATGGGCGGCGTCGTTCACTGACCAGCTGACCCGCATACTCGTTTGCCTACTCTGATATAAAAGAATATATATTTAGAGATAACTAGAACTATAGGCAATATTGTACTTCTATCCTTAAAGATTGGAAATGTTATAAATGTCATGATCAGAACTAGTTTCAATTACATTTTAGAAAATGGTTCACTTCAATAGTCCAATCAAGATGCTGACCGAAAAGTCAGCCAACTCGCTCTTATAACGCTGCTGCCCGTTACCATTAGTGTGGTAGATGATGACGAAGATGTTATTTATAAATGATGATATGTAACAATGCTTTTTTATTCATTATTTTAATGAGTAAATAGTAAATTAGTAAAATAAATAAATATCATAAAATATATCTACAAAAAAACTTTCCACCTTTTCACTCTTTTGAAAGTAATCAAAATTTTTAAGTACTTAACGTACATGAGAAGCAAATAGTATACATATAAAGAAAAATACAAAGTCATCATTAAATGCCTAAATAATTATGTCTAATGGCGCATTTCGTGCATATAGTCAAGACTCTTTTTTCACATAGGTTTCAACATAAAGAAGTAATGCAGGTGGTTCACGAATAGTTAATGGCCTGTTCAAATACATATAGTATGCACATAGCGTTCGCATTGAGCGGTGAACGACACGTCATAGGAGATCCGATGAATAATTGAGGGAGACAGCACGCATGCGCGGCGCGTCAAAGCAGGAAAGGCATTCCTTGCGTCCATACATGAAAGATAAAATACGTCTCAATCACGGCAGAACTATATATTAATTACGAATATTTCTATAATTCGTAGCGGAATCATGAGTATTTTGTTTTAAGTTGTGGAGTGTTGAGGTGTGAGTAAAAGCTCTGCATAAGATGCAGACTGGGGAGCCGGATAGCACGGCGGTCTCTGAAGCCCCCAGCAGTGGCAGCGAGGAATCAGATTGCGAACCCGGACCTGATCCTGATGCTGATGCTGCTCTGACAGAAGAATGGGCAAGGGAATTGCTGATTGGAGCGGGCGTGGTCGCTCCTCAGGAGGTCAATTTCTTATACTTATAAAATATTTATTTATACGACTGAATCAATATACATTTTTCAATATTTTAATTTAGTATATACTAATTTAACGGTGAATCTAATTATTTCAATATTTATATATTATAACTCAGAATATAAGACGATTATTTCAGGAAAACATAAAGCTTTTTCAGGTTTACAAATTTTTTTCCTCAATCAATAGGAGTCAAATGATCTAATGTATAAATTAAACTCAAGTGGTTAACGCATCAATTAGGTATATTGAAGTCAGCGTCAATTCATTATATTAGTATTTTTATAGTTCAACGAGTTTCTTAAATCTTGAGCTATGACTAGAGTAGTATCTCAAGAGAGCCGGCCGTTTATTAAACTTCTAAATAACACATAATTATAACTAAGTATAGTGCACTAATACAGTAAAAATATGTATATATAAATAATATATTCTTAGTCCATTTTTATGTCGATTAAGGTATAAACTATTTTGTAGCAACACACTTTTTTACAGAGAATAGGTATATATCGACGCCAAAAAGCGAAAACGTAGTAAACCGCAAAATGAAACCTACCACCAGTTCCAAAAATAAAACGATTAAGATTTCTGTAAAAGTTATCTGATCACTCATAAACAGTCAGTTTCAACGCTGTACAAAATTTTCTATTGTTCGTTAACCTGCGGTACTTACGCCATTTAGTGCAGTGTTTTTTTTTTATTCGAATATGTAATATTTTTTTGACTATATAATTTGCCGCGGGTTTTCGCTTTTTGTATCTTGCAATTCTTCCTACTTGATCAGTAAACTACTGTAAAAGCTAATGATACATTTTATCGTGTATATAATAAATATAGTTTAAAGTTATATGTACATAGGAATTTAGGTACATTACGTACATATAACTTTAAACGCATTTTTTTTATTTTATATTAAAGTTAAAGTAGTTTTATAATCAAATTACGTTTTGCCCTGTTCTTTTTTAGTTTCTTTATCTTTAAAAAAACTAGGAATTATTTAATGTAGAATTTAGGCGTAACAATATCTTAGGCCTCAATCTGTTAACTTATACTAGACTTTTGCATCGTAAAAAATTCTAAGAATTCGGTAATATACACAATAATTAATAACTCTATACAGTTATTAATAATAAGCGGGTTCTTTTCGAGCGATATGATCTGACTTTCTTGTTTGTTAGAGTGGAAAATCGCCACAAATTTATTTCCTACAAAATAATAATGATACAAAAATCGACGCGGTTTTCACAAGATATTTAGATACATTCCAATCAAACATTTTTTTCTCATACTTTAGTTGCCATAAACCTATTGTAGTATCCTTTTTAGAGTATAATGAATTGATTGAAAATACAAACATTCTGAGTATTGTTAAAATAAATGATGATAATAAAACAAACACTGAAAATAATGTTGAAAATTAAGTTTATGGAAAAACATATAAGTACGAATACTATGTAAAAGTAATATAAGTATGTATTAGTTATTATTTTCATTAATTTGTGTTTATATTTTGTACTGTGTTTACGAAACCATAATGTGTTTTAATGTAATAAAAGAGGTTAAGATTAACATTATCTTAACCTCTTTTATTGTGATAAATTTTCTTTTTTTTTCAGAATTACATATACATCAAAACAAAAAATCTACATTTTTTCGTTAGTTATATTTAAATACTAAGTATAGTAGAATTTTGTCCATTTGAACTTATGGTTTCCTATAATAACAAAAGATAATAAATTAAATACGCGTTAATTAGGTACGCGTGGAGTCAAGAGCTGGCGTGGCCGGGGCTTTAAGCAGAGTGCTCGCGGTGACAGTCCGATACGAAAGCAACGGCGAACGCAGAGCTCTACCACTGGTTGTGAAGCTGCCTCCGCGCGATCCCTTTGGAAGGCTATTCGTAGCTGAAGCACAATTTGATACGCGAGAGATCCTATTCTACACGGAACTAGCGCCGGTGTTAAATCGGTTGGCAGAAGAATGTTTTGGTCCGGGAGAAGGACTCCCGATTCCTAAATGTGTGAAAGCCCGGTTACCGGGTAGGTATTTTTTGAAACTTCACAAAATAAATTTAAAGTAATAATAATAATACTAGTTTCCAAAAATACGACTATAATTTTATGATAAAAATCTCTGAAGGTTATACGTAATAAAATTTAAAGTAAGTGAAAAGTAGAAGTAAGTTTACTTACTAGTTTTTTTTTAATATTATAGGGGAGCACAGCAGAAAGCAAGTCATACGTATAAATGACACCAGTACGGAATATTTTGGCGACGTTTTAGTGAAATTATTTTGGTCCGCATCCCAAGGTCACGGTTTTTGCTGATGTGCAGTAAAATGTATTAATATTTACTACTTTTTTCCCACGACTATATGCAAGTTAGATTTAAAAAGACATTTTTTCGAACATCGTGAGAAAGTTGAAGATGAGATGAAATGAGAATTATGAGAAAGAAATCATAAAGTTGTGAAGGCGTCAGAAAATATTTTTTTTAAATTGCCGGCAATTTAAAAAAAAATATTTTCTGTGAAATTCCTGATATATGAGGCTCAACACCTTGTTTCCATTATTCTCCTTACTTCCTTTCGTTACCTCCCTTCCCCCTTTCCAATTAAAAACGTGTAATGCATCGTGCAGATGTGGAAAGATATCGATAATTACTTAATATCATGTTTGTAATTGTTTACCTTTTTCATGTATTTTTTAAAATACGTGATGTTTGAACACTTGATATCGTCACGTCACGTTTATTGATTTTATCTATAATAAATGGCAACACCAAGAATTGCACAGCGTAGTAAAAAAATCAACAATTAAAAAATAACGAGCGTACGTTGCACAATGCGAGGAGATAAAAACCTTTTAATGATAGCGCTGAAAAATGAGAATTTCATCCTTTCATGAAACAATAGTGCAATCATACTTTTAATTGCAATGGCGTTTCTCAAAGAATGAAATCATTTTATTTCTATGTTTCCCCACAAAGATTTTTGGACAATATTTATCAAATTTTAAAACAAAAATAATTAAAAGAGGATTGACTCGGACAGAATTCGAATATAATATTACGTATTTATCGTTCATCGTACCGTTCACCTACAATTTTTAGCCTCCAATCCTCTGCAAAAATTGTTGAATTTTTTCAAAATATTGTTTTTGGAATTGCCATCTTTCTAAAATTTTGAATATTTATAGTAATGAAATAAAAGAGAAGTATAATATTTTCAAAGTACCTTTTTTCCAACAGTCTCTGTTTATCTTCTCTAAAAATTGTTTCAAATTTATAAATATGCATTTTTTTAGGTATATAAGTTCTCATTACGTAGAAATAATATCTGCAGTTTTTATTTCACATTAATATTATGATGATTTTACGTTTGGTTTATTTACGTTTAATATTTAAATTACTTAATAATTTTGTATTTTTATTTTCTTTTCTTTGATGGCAATTAGTTATAACTATTATGCCAGTTTCAAGTAAAATACCATAACATAAAATCTCTTAAAATATAACTAGTCAACTAATCACGTCACGAATTTAATATACCTAATTTGTCGAAAAATGACGGCGACGTGGTTCGCCACCCGTCACGTCCTGATTCTCACGAGGGCGAAAAGCGACCAATGACGAGCCGTTTCGCTGCGATGAATGGCAGCGGATGTAGCTCTGTGGTCTCTGTCAACCCCTGCGGGGGATAGGCGTGAATATATAATAATAATAATCACGTTACGTCTTGATAAAATGGTGGCTATTCTATCAAAACCTTATATGAACTTTTTTAGACAACTTAAAAAGTCACGAACACGCATTTATTTCATATCACTTCACTTATATACACCTTAATCGAACTCTATTGTATAATACGCCACCATAATTAAACAATAATAATATAAGATTATATAAATAAAATAAAAACACAACGTCACTGATGTAAGTTGGCGGGAAAAGTCAATTTTGTATTTCTTTTCTTTTTCTTATCTTTGATGGCAATTAGTTACAACTACTATGGCAGTGTCAAGTAATATACAATCATATCCAATCTCTTGAAGTGTAACAAGTTAGCTCATCACGTTACGTCTTGATAAAATGGTGGCAATTTTACCCAAAACCTTCTATGGACTTTTTCAGTCAACTCAAAAAGTTACGATACAGGCATTTATTTCATATCACTTCACTTATACACCTTAATCGACCTACATTGCATAATACGCCATCACAATTAAACAATATAACTGATAATACTATAAGATTATGAAAATGAAATAAAAACACAACGTCACTGATGTAAGTTAGAGGAAAAAAAAACAATTTTGTATTTATAAATATTTGTGTTCTTCTTCTTTCTTTTGATGGCAACCAGTTACATCCAGTTACATTATGCCAGTGTCAAGTAAAATAATGTAACATCAAATCTCTTGAAATAAAACTAGTCAACTTATCACGTTACGTCTTGATAAAATGGTGGAAATTTTACCGAAACATTCTATGGACTTTTTCAGTCAACTTAAAAAGCTATGATACACGCATTTATTTCATATCACTTAATCGAGCTACATTGTATAATACACCCCCACAATTAAACAATATAACTGATAATAATATAAAATTATGAAATTATTATTTGTCTTATATATTTCGAAAATTTGCCTTTTTCATTGAAGTAATACTGTGGCAGGCATGGATATTCTATAGTTATAGTGATAAACTTCACAGATTATTGGCGTTAATTTGTGGAATGAAATGAAAAAAAAGGCACTATATTATTTAATGTTTTCTAATATTTAAATAAATACAATTTTTGCAACTATTTTTGAGAATTATTGAAGAAGGAGGTAGTATTGAACAGAGCGTAATATCTAGCAGTAAAAAATAGACAAGCTTTGTGTTTTTTTTAAGTTTATAAATAATCATAACGAAGGCTTAATAAATAAATATTTTTTTTTAATTACAGATGAAATAGGCGGTGACAGTGAACTAGTTCTGGAAGACGTCACTTCCGTAGGTTTCGACTCCGCGGATTTTGCTGAGGGACTAACCGTGGAACGTGCGAAAGCAGCACTGTACGCCGCTGCCCGACTGCATGCCTTATCTCTTGCGTTACGAGAGAGAGAAGGTCCTCTTGATCAGAGGTTTGATTTCCTGTTTCCCTGCGAACGTGCTGCAGCTGGCTATTTAAGATTAGTAAGGAGGGGTTTACCACAATTGGAAGCGTTTTTACGAGGACGAACAGATTGCGTTGAAGAAGCAGCAGCTGTTTCCGCTTTGAGTGCTCGAGCACCATCCCTACTTGGCACTCTTCTCCGACCCGCTGAACCTGCTCCGTTGGCTCATGCAGATTTTTGGAGTGGGAATCTTCTGTTCAGAGAAAAAGAGGGAGACAGCGAATGCATCGCATTGGACTGGCAAATGGTTTCACTGGGAAGGCCAATGGACGATGTAGCACTGCTACTTCTATCATCATTAACACCTGAAATGAGGCGAGCGGTAGGCGATTCTCTTATTGAAGAATATGGAGACCGCTTAGAGGCTGAATGCGCGAAGCTAGGTGCAGCCTCAGCCGGAGTTGTAGTAAGACGAGGTTTGAAGCCTGATTGGCCAAGAGCAGCGTTACGAGCGCTTCTTTTATGCGCCGGCAGTGTCGATGTCGCTTTGGGAGAGCCAAGAGCTGAAAGACGTTTATTAGAAGCTGTAAAAGATCTTCACGTTCAAGGCGTGCTGGCATTAAAACCTGACACGGAGGCGTGAGAAAAAAAGGGTGCCAATAAAATGGGTGTAGCTAGATATTTTTAAAAACGTTTTGGCCCGATTATAATTTATCATTTAAGATTTTTTAATCAGCACCCAAAAAGCATCTTGAATCTAATATACCCAACGAAATAACTGTTTTTTTGATTACAACCTTGTATTACAGATGTCAAGTTGCATAGTATTTATTTGTTTTGTGCACAAATTACTATTGCGTACTTGTGAATTTTAATTATTCGTCTAGTGGACAACGACCGGTTCGAAGTATGCCCGCCGGTCCCACCGACGGAGCGATGCCTAAACAAAGACTGAATATACTTATCTACATCGTGTGTGTACCAAAGGTGTCGTATATGATTATTTTAGTGGTATGCTCATCGTATCGAAAGCTAAATATTCATCACGGTTTATTGATGATTATTTGATTGGAAAATATATTATTTGGAACTAATTTTGCCTTATTATTTAAAACATCTGTCTGGATATAACACACTATTTTTTAAAATGCGTAATGAATAATACATATTGCAAGATATAATCATTTATCTATTAATTCTTATTAAAGTGATAAATCAGTGATTAACGAAGATGCTGAACCAATTTATTAGAAATAAGGGATATTAAAATCTAAATAAAATGACAAAATTAATTTGTCTGACAAAATTGAGGTAGACTCTAACAGGGTATATTTTTTGTTAAAGAAGATGACTAGCAATATTTTTAATATTAATAAAATTTTTATAAATTATTTCAATTAAGCTAATAATATTTTTGCTAGAAAATGGTTCATTATTTCCAATAGAAAATAAGCTCTCACGACGTTATAAAACCTTATCAACATACTTAAAATATAGCTGAGTATGCTTGCCTTGACATAGTCTATCGTTAATGTTTTTACAAAAAACGAAGGTAAATTACAAAGTAATTATTTGCAGTAAAATTTGTCTGTTGCTGCCACTTCCTACTATATAAATCTTTGGTTAAATCAGAATTCAAATTGAAATATAAGACAATAAAGGAAGATGTTATCTTATATGAATAAATTATATTTGTGTATAATAATTCTCCCTTCTCTGTTTCCATTAATTATATCTGTTGGGTGTTTTGGACTTTTCCATACACTAAAAAATTTAGTATCGCAACTTTCTAATCAGATATCCACCAGTTTGTGCGCACAATATCAATTCTATGGAATATGAATAAATTTAGTTAAACCTAAGGTGTTTCAGTAGTATTTATAAATAAAACACTTAAATTCTTATCATGGTACAAAAATGAAAGATCTGAGTTACTGACTGATCAATTTGAGTATATCTTATAAAGTTGTTTTAAAATTGTTATGTTTTTGTTTGAAAGTGGAAAAAATAAAATCGGTTATTTAGTAATTATGATTGCCTTATATTACATGGACGTAAAATTTTATGGCGACTATGACGACGTAAAGGTTTATGAATCACTTTTATCAATTTTAAGGAAAATTTCCCTTTCAAGGACAAATTATCTAATAAGTGGAAAAACGGGGTATGAACAGATTTTTCTTGAAAACAAAGTAATTGCTTAAACTGAAATGTAATTAAAAGGAATTAATATTCTTTTACACTTTATAGGCTGAAAACGGGATAACGTTCAATAGGCGTATATAAAACAGCTACTGTATTAATAAAGTACACATGATCTATTTTCATATTTATCTTTAAACTGATAATCACAATAGTATCTTAAAGCTATCGGTGGTGTGGAGAGGTAGATAAACAAAGAATGACTCGATACGAAATACGAAATCGACTCGAATACGAAAAGAAGATATATTTTCATATTTTACGAGTATGTGAAAAATATTGTTAATCTGTAGTAGATAATAATGTCTGTACTTTAGTTTATAATCTGTAATGAAATAACGTCAAATTTATATCTACTAAGCTAGTTGACCTTCGTCTTATGGTATTTAATAATATTTGGAAATTATGTGTTGATTTTTCTTTAGTCTAATTAGCAACAGTAATGGCGCAATCAAATCAAGTTAATTTAGATATCGAAGATGAAACGCCTGATGAAAACATTCAGCGTAACAACTCACTACATAGATTGGATTCAGTCACCAGGCAAGCTGGAGCTTCAAGGAATAATATAGGACTGGGTGACAGATTAAACAGTGTCTTCCGAGAAATTAGACCATTGGTTGAACATGCTCGCATGGTAAAGTTAATAAACTTAATTGAAAACTATCATAAAATAAGTTTAAAGAGAAGTTAACGTTTGTTGTTTTTTTTTTTTCATTATTATTTGGTAAACAATTTCAGGGAAATAATGCCAGGCTATCATTACCTACATGGCTGCCACGAAATACACCAGGTACTCATCAAATGGGAGATAGTGTTCAAAGACCTCAAAGTTCCATAGCACATGTAAATTTGGGTCCTGGGGCACAAACATATATTGTGACAGAAAGAAGCACTCCACTCGCACAAAGATCTCTACATACAAGCAATTCTGGGATGAGTAACAGTGCTTCTAACAATTCCAATATCTCAGAAGAAGCTCATGAACATGTAGACATCAATGCATCTATTAATCCAGCAAACAACAATAACATACATGACAATGCAGACAATGATAGTCAAAGTGATGATATGGCACAGCAGGTAAATGTTGTTGGAATGAGAAAAGACAATTCTATTCCTGATTTTCCTTGGTTACCTTGTGTTTCTTTTATATAAAATTTAGTCATATTTACGGGCTCAAGTACAATATATGCAAGTTATCATGAAATCCAAGTTTTATAAATAAAATAAATATACCCAATTTTGTAAATAAATCCGCAAGGGATCAATGTACAGATTTCATTTATATATGATAGGATAGTTAATTTTAATAAATAATTTATATTATTTTTTTGCCCTAAAACAATCAAATTATAATTAAGGAGAAAGTATAAAACCTAATTATGATAATGATAAAACATTTTTATTGGCTTACAATTGTATTCTTCAGAATGTTTTTATTGCAGTAATATTGCATTACCATATTATGTATCGCAATATTGCTTAAAACGTTAAATAGTAACATAATCTTATGACATTATTCACTGATATTTTTCATTGGACACTATTGTAATGAATTTTAATGGTTTATTCGTGTCATGTTGTTTCTGTAATAGTATATTACTATTTTAAGAGTGCATCATTCAAAACATGAATAATATCGCAATCACCTTTTACTACTAAAGATTCTGTCTATTATTTAAGAAGAAAACAGAGTTCTGCTGGTAAATGAAATACTTTGAATATAATATTAGTTTAAACACATGCTTATATTATATCCCTAGAAATACAATAAAAATAGGTAAAATGTGGATGTGGAATAGGAAAAGTCCAAAGATATATTTTGACCTATAGATGATGAAAATGACATAACATTAAAATAGTTGTAATAGCATATTGTGGGTTTCTTCTGCGGGGATATTAATATGTATAATGAAACGAAAATGCTAGGATTGAAAATAAATTAATATTAAGTGGTAGGTTCCTCATGGCCAGATGGAGTGATGATCTGCACAAGATGGCTGGTATAAACTATGTGTGAAGCTGAAATTCTGGCAAGGTAGCGTGTCATAGGGGATGCCTATCTACAACAATGAATAGTCATAGATTTTCTTAATCAGAAAGTGAAAGGTTTAAAAACCATAGTAATTTTGCAGTTTTTTTTATATGATATATTGTCATATAATGGATACTATAAAATTCTTACACTATGAAATAAAATTTTTTTGAAGTTTTTGTATCAGTTAATAATTAGGCAGACAATATTTGTTCTCTGTGATTTAGAGGCATATTTTAATATAACATAGGAAACTTATAGTATATATATTTTTGTTTGTATTTATTTATGTATGTATGTATTTTGTCACATTTTTTCTATTCCTTATTAATCGAAGTAAATAGCAGAATTCAAATGGTTGTCATAAGACAATATTTATATATGTTGTGTAATGTAATTAAATAAAAAAAAAAATTGTATAGAATGTATTGTTATTAGAGGAATACACAAATGATTTGACATGTAGTATATAATCATCTTTCTTGCATTTCAGGTGCTGGACATAAGAGCAGCTCTAAATTTTTTAATACATTACGCACCCTTCTACTTTATATTGTTTATAAAGTTAATATATGACAGCAGGGAAGGCATTTTAACATTTATTATTCTTTTTTGCACTTTTGCACATAGCAACAGTCTCGTAAGAAGGTAAATATGTTTTTTTTTCTTCAAAAGACACCAATTTGTGTGTGGTTTTCTTAAAGAATTTTATGATGTTAAAAAGAAACTACCCCTATTTTTTTCTTGCTGGATATTAACTTCTTAGGCATGGCTGAATTTTGCATGGGGCTCTTTCTCTATACAGCAGATGCGAAGACAAAACAAGTATGCAACAATATACGAAAATGATTATTTCATTTAAACTGTTAACAAGTGTGTTACTCGAGTGCGCCATTATGACATATATTTCCGGAAGATGCCAACGCTAAAGCCACTATAGTGGTGTATCATTCACAAAAGGAACATTTGCAAAAGCCACTATAGTGGCTTATCATGCCTAAAAGATTAATTGTGGTGTCAAAAAAGTGGTACTGTTAACATATTTTGATATTGCATTAACGAGTCATATGATGTGTACACACGAGGATATAACACTCATACCTATTATTTTTCAGGGAGCATGGCAAACAAGTGAACCGAAGTATATTAGCATTGTTCAGTGAGTTGTTATTCACTGTGAGTTGCATTACGATTGTTCACTTCCTCTTTGGGCATGGGAAGTTGTTGCCTAATGTGGTAATGTTCCCCGGATACACGGACCCTATCGATGTCTGGGAGCTGTTGTGGCTTGTTGTGCTCACCGATCTGATAGTGAAGATCATCACTGTCGATATAAAGATATTGGTCACTATGACCCCAGCATTTCTGTTGCCTTTTCAGAAGAGGGTGAGAGCTTCTTGTATTATTATTATATTTATTTGCATGTGTAAGCATGGCTTATCAATCCATAAAAATTAAAATCCATAAAAAATGGAATCAAAATATAGACAGCTCAAATAGCGATTTGGCGAACCATTCGCTTTTGGAACGAATAAGTTTATGGGTTCTATTCTAAATATTTTTTGTTATCTTTGTAGGTTAATCTCAGAAATTGCCAAACCGAATTTTAAGGGAACTTTCTGGAAAAGACTTTTTTGAAGAATTTGTTTTGTGTGTATGCTCATTTTTACTGTAAAAAAAATTTGGTTCAAATGAAAAAACCCTTAAAAATTTCCCTGCCCTAGTAATTAATAATCGAATAATAATAGTCTATCCCAGGAATGTAAGATTCATACTCACATATATTGTATTTCTTTAATCATATAGTATTCACTAAGTAACATTTTTTTCATTTCTGATTGCATACATAAACTGTTACTACATATATTCTCTACTAGGTCTCTGTCGACTTTCCATAAGAAAGTATATATAAAGGCAAAAACGCTGTAAATGAAACGTCAAAATTGTTTATTGCATATTTATATCAGAAAAAAATACTGTATAGAATGGTGTGTCTCACAGCTCTATGACCAACAGTAAATTTAGTACAGCGTTGAAACTGACTATTTTTGAGTGATCAGATACAATTTTTCCAGCACCTTTAAAGTTTTTGCTCTGTTGGTGGGAAAGTTTTCATTTTGCGGTTTACTACGTTCTCGCTTTTTACGTCGATATAACAAATATCCAAAACTTTTACTAAGCCCATAAACAATTTTATTACAGGGTAAAGTGTACTTATTTACTGAAGCAGTATCACAACTGTACCGTGCCTTGCTCACTATTCAACCATGGATCTTCTACCTGATGCAATCGTATGAAGGCTCGGAGAAGATGGTGGGCATGTTCCTAACTTCAGTTTACGTCATTTCCAAGTTGGTCGAGGTGCTGGTGAGGCTGCGGCTTTTCAAAAACGCTACCTGGACGCTTCTGCAGAGTGTGGTGAGTGTCAGGAATAGTACATACATACATACATATCATCATGCCTGTTTCCCGTAGAGGTAGGCAAAGATCACGGATCTCCATTTGCTATGATCTCAGCAGTTTCTTTGCTTTATCCACACTTATCACTCTCTTCATACAAGCTCGCCTGTTAAGGGTACTATAACGTGCCAGCCGTGCTGACACGGCGACACACGGGATCTTTAGGGGGTTTTATCTTCGATAAAAATGAAATTCTTCCAAATGAAGTTGATTTATTTTTCTATTCACTGTACATTTATATGTTATTCATACGTTATTCACACTTTATCCATTTATATTTTATATCTCAATTTCTTATTCCGGACAGGGAACATGTCTATCGAAAGACATCATTGGAACTAATGTTTTTATAAAACAATTTATTTATTTTTTATTTTAACTTTTAAAATTACTAATTTAAAAAGAAGTAATATGATATAAAAGGTTTTAATATATTCAAATAAAAAGTTTTAATATACCAACTATGCTAAGCCAAGTCAATAGTACTGTAGTGATACATTATCACTGTATTACTACGGTACTGTTGACCTGGCCTTTCTTAAAAATTTTGGCAATTTTGCCGAAGGCAAGAATAGTAATTTATAAAAATTGTATACCAATACTAGAAGTTATGCAGTTGCCCTACATAAATCTAAATACATTAAAAAAACATTGTTTTTGAATTTAAAATTCCACCACAAATTCTCTTAGGTCTTAAGAGTATGTATATTATAAGTAGATTGATTTTGAAGTACGCTATTTACACTGATTTTGTCATGTACTCAGTTTCTGCTAGCTGTCCTGAGAAGATTCTCGCTTCCACTGGATGGAGTGGCATCACACACTATGTTTGCCAAGACGCTGTATCCAGTCCAGCACTCGTTAACACCAACGGTTTTCGGTTCTTCGACAAATTTGACCAGCCTATTGCCACTATACTTTGCTAATTGGGAGAACTATGTCAGTGATTAGTTCTCCGAAGGATTTCCTTTTTTATATGGGTTAGGAAGGCGTATCACCTGATGGAAAGCAACTAATGCCGCCCATAGACATCCGCAGTGCCATAGATAGTGCAGAAGCGTTTTCGGCCTTTTATGGGAGGGGGGCTGGGGTTGCGCCTCCGGAACTCAACCGCTCACCGGACGAAGCGCTGTAGCTATGCAACTTATTAATCTATATTTGATGTGAACCGTAACAGAACCTGGGTACGAAGCCAACGGGTGAGCAACTGGTCTCCGCAGGCGACTCTTGTCCCATCTGCCACGATGACTACACGACTCCAGTGAGACTGGGTTGCAGCCACATATTCTGTGAACTTTGCATTTCCGCCTGGCTAGATCGGGAACACACTTGTCCGCTGTGCAGGGCTAAAGTAGCTGATGAGCCCACTTGGAGAGATGGCTCAACCACGTATGACTTCCAACTCTACTAAATTTTAAATAAGGATGTCGATCATCGATTAATTAAAAATCGACTAAAAATGAAAATTAAGTATCGATATTTTTAATATCGATTGGTGACGTTATATATTATAAATCGGCGAGAGAGTGGTGAACAGTCCTGGAAGTCTCATTGGGAGGTAGTTGCCTTTATTATTAAATAGAGACTGAAGTGTTACTTTTAATAAGCAATTAAGATCGGGCATATGTTTGTTACGGCCTATGTATACGACCTTAGTGACGAAGTTACCGCTTTCGAAGTCAGTGCTCTTGGGTTCATTTCCCGTATTAATCCGCCTTGGACAGTCGTGGTGGGTTAATTTTTGTTCATTTCTCTATAAAATTAAAAGGCCCCGTGCCCAACTGTGGGACATACATATGCATATAGGCCGTAAAAAGAAATCTATCTGTTGGTCTTTTTATAAATTATAACAGTTGTGTGTAAATAATCCGGATGTTCAAATTATCCGGATGTTTGAAACGAATTAATAAAGAAGTTTGACATTATAAACATAATGAAATCGTCAATAAATATCTTGATCTAAAAATAACATTAATAACTTTATTTAAGCAAAGACGCAATGGATTCAATGTACCGCTATAAAAAAATCTGAAATGCGTACTATAATAACAAAATATTTATATATGCGATACACATTTCGTATTTTTTATAGCGGTGAGTTGAATCCGTCACATCTTTTCTTCTTAAGAATATATATTATGGTATTTTTCTTAAATATCAGATCCGGATATTGGCGAGATACAGTCCGGATTATCGACATTCTACTGTGATGTAACATTATAATAAGAAAAACAATGCATTACATACGGATATAATGTTTACAATTCAAGCAAAAAATGCTTAATGCCATTGTGATTGTAATGTAATATTACACATTTAACCAAATTGTAACAGTTGCAAGATTTTAAAGTAAGTCTTATTTACGTACTGATAGAGTGTATTTCGACATGCGATCACAATAAGAATGTTTAAAGGCCCATTTCATGCGTTATTATGCTATCTATTGGTACGATATATCGATTTGAGTCTGCATCAAAATTGAATAATATTCTGTGCCAAGTTTAAACCAATCAATTATAATAATAGAGATTTGAAATGATAGAATTCACATTCCCCGTATAAGCCCGCGCATCAATCGAAAATAATAACAAAATTAATTTCTTAGGTTTAATGATATAATTAAAAAATATTGCTGTTATTAAAAAAATATTATAATTTTTCTTTCATAATAATAGATTTTTGGATTCCTTCCAAACTTTCGAATGTATCCTAAGCATTTCTAACTATCATTGTTTTAAGTAGTAATTGCTATGAATGTATTTATGTATATGTACATATACGTTTTTATTGTATGTTTTCTGTTAATATATTGTCATGAAGACTGTACTTCTCATCTATTTTAAGGAAAAATTATATAACATTCTATTCGTTGTAAACACATAATTACATTATTAATGTCCTTATAATAATTATTAACTACTAGATTATATGGACAGTCAAAATTTTTACTTAGCTGAGATCCGCGACAAGTCCGCTTGTCGCGGATCTTAGCTAAGTAAGACTTCTGACTGTCCATATAGTGATGAATTTCCGCAAAGTAACGCCTAACTCCATTAATAACTGCTAGATTAAAATTTTGTGTTGTGACTGATTTGGTATTTTGAACGATAAATATTCGGTAATAAACTTATTTTTCCTTTTAAATAACAACGGCTCTAATTCTGGAATGAATTTAGTTCAGATTTGAGTTTATAATCATCAATAAATTATAATTTTTCCTTTATTTTTTTATTATACTATGAATATCTTTTAATTGGAGGTTTATTTAATCTGTAACTTATGTTTTCCTTGTATTTTACAATTTAAATTATTTGAAAGCTATAAATTTGTAATTCAACCAATGTGGATAAGAAATTTGTGAATCATGTATATATGTAAATACCACGATATTTTTAAGCGAAATATTAAATGAATATTGTATTATAAAAATCGGCCATGTTTGTTATATTTTTGTTTTTGTTGCCATAATTCAAAAACGCCTTTTCTATTTTTTTATTTTAAATGTATTGTAATAATTACTATTGTATTTTATATTAATACCAACCTTTCTGTATTTGGCTAAAACAGTGCAAAATAGTTTCAATAATTAAAAAAATCTAATTACTAACACGTTCTCTTTATGTGGATGTAGTAATTTTATTGTGTACTTACAACCTTCTTACTCCGGAAATTTACGTTATTCGTTTTCTTGTACATTGGAACTGTTTTGTCCGTTTACTTATAATAGTTTATTATTTATTTACCGTGTTGTATACATATTTTATGAAATTAGGGTTAGAAATGAAACCCGATAAGAGAATACCAATCAGTTTATTAACATCAAATCTCTCGTGTGTGAGGGTACCTAGCCGGGTAGCCTGTAGTCCTGTGCTGTACTACCCACACATGTCGCCATTTACGACGAGGGGACCGTGTTCTTGTTCACGTTGAGCCACCGAAGAAGTTAAGTAGAACAACTGAAGAAGTTACAGTAATTGTTGATGGTGAAATTGAAATTTTCATCATCATAAACTTAAATTTGAACAAGAGTCCCGCTTCCAAATTTTATACTTGTTGTTATTGAAAATCGTTTAGCTAGAGCTTGGACCAACTGTTCGAGATATTAGATTATATGAGTCTCTAAATGTATGACAGTAGTTTTATTTGAAAACAGGTGTATTCATTAGATTTATTTATTTTAGAATTATATAATTAAAATAAATATATACGAATTGTGTGTGAGAATTATTTATGTATATAATAATCTATTTAGTAGTCTATAAAAACTCTCCCGCAGGATAAAAGTGTTCCACGCTGGAAACGTTGTTAAGCTCCTGTTCCGTCTGATCTTTATAAGGAAATTTTCTATGAAGCGGTTTTATTATTGACTCATTGCGTAATCGTTCTTTGGGTGGTTTTGATTAAAATCATCAGATCAGCGATTGCGGATAGTTTTTTTTATGATAAGTTAGTGCATCATTGCCCTTATCGGGGGGGGGGGGGAAGCATTAGTCGCTATCGCGCTCGAGGTTTAACACATTCTAAACGCTGATGGTGATGCTGAATTCAAAACTCCAAAAAAATCAGCTTCAGTCTTAGCCTGGACATTTAAAGTTCTCTTAAAAACATCAGACTATATGTAGCATATAAGTTTCTTCCTTTATCATATTCTAGCCGAAATGTAACAGTACTAAACCAAATATATAGCAAAAAGTGAACAATTCAATAGTTAGTGAAACTTTAGATCTAAGTGAAAATTATTCCATGTGTGAATTAATGTGTAACGTAACATGTATGTATATTAAAAAAAACCTTATTATATAAGCAGAGAATGTGATATAGTCAGTTGTTACGAATTAAACGTATTATTTTGGTAATTTTGTCTTTTTGTTAAAATCCCTTACCAGCTGGATAAGTGGCAATATACAGTGCGATATGTTTATCCCCAATCTTGAATATTTGATACTTTATATACCAAGTTCAAGCCGAAGATCGGCCTAGGTGGCACTTCTTGGGGGAGGCCTATGTCCAGCAGTGGACTGCCGCAGGCTGTTGATAATGATATCAAGTTCTACTTATATTCCTTTAAATCCCCCGTACACTTTAATAGCATCAATGAAAAGAGACCCTAGGGCAGGGGTGGCATTGCGGCAATCAAATTGTCGCTCATGGTAAGGCAGACAAGATAGGGTAATATTTAATTATATTTTCTCTCTTAATAAAATAAAAATACAAATATTATTTCATTTTCTTTATTAAAAAATATGCGAAATAATTTACAATAAACGAGTTTGAGATCATACGAGTTAGGATGTACTAATTATGTAATTGGTAAATCGTACAGTCTTGTGAGTGAACAGTATAGATCTTGGATCTAATCAAAATGGCCCTGCCTGCCCTAGTGCGATGATTTAGAAGCTTGGAAAAAATACACTTATGTTTGTTATAAAGCAGTGTATGGGGAACCCCCAGTCGCATAAAACTTTATTTTCGTTTATTTTTAAATTGAGTATTTCTCTCAGAATTATACTGCTTTCTATGGACTTGATTGATATTAGTATTAGACTAGATCGAATGCTATATAAATCAACACACATATCGACACGCCTGTTTCCCGTAGAGGTAGGCAGAGACCACAGATCTCCATCTGGTACGATCTAGGCATACTTTCCTTGCTTCCTCCACACTCATTACTCTCCTAATGCAAGCCCGCCTATTAAAGTTACTCTTGATACTCTTAAAAAATTTAAAGGGAATCTTGCTTTTCTTACAAACTTTAGCAATTAGGTAAGTTATGTTTTCCGTGGTCTTCCCCAACCGACCCTTCCATTCACATTCGCAACGTAAATTTCTTTTCATAAAGGAGTGCAGGGCTCCATTAACGTGATTACCAACTTTCACTCGCCTTTCAATGTAAATTAAAATAATAAAATATAAAAAAAACTAAGGGGGAGACCCTTAGCGTTCCCAGGTAAAATTATCAAACGTTTAATAGTACGCGACAATAAAAAGATGACAAGGGGATCCTTGCTGTAAAGAAACTGGGTTTAATAAGAAAAGAATAAAACAACAATGTATTTTATCACATTTTAATTATCGTTTACACATTAATATGATTCACATAAGATAGTTTACCTTACATTTACATCCGCCTACAAAACGTGAAAAATTAAATAATTTAGATCATTAATTAATAATAGTTATTATTTAAAGTATCACAAATATCGGATAGAGTAACACTGCACTGAAAGCGTGAAGCATCTATCGTTGGGAGGCCGCTGTATGAACGCAGCCGCGGGTCTTAACTAGTTGCATCTCGAACCTTCTACACTAACTTGTCATGAAGTCTTGTCCAAATACAATTCCCACTAACTTAACATAAATCACCAAAATATCAATTCGATGTCATAATACGTTGCCTGTCCCGACTGTGAACGGAGTGACAAAGGGTCACGTGACATATATATTGACCATAGACTAATTGGACGTGCTCATGTAAACATGCCATAGTGTATGAGTTGTAATTTTTTTTAAATGTTAAGAAAAGTGTACACATTAAGTTTTATATGCACGAAATACATTTAAATTCTTAATCTATTAAATAAAATAATTTCAAACTTTTTGCATGCATAATAAAACTTAATATAACACTTCGCAACTTGTGCTGGTTTGCATGATCACTTCCAATTCACTGTTCAGACAGGAGAGTTGGTATAGCGCTTTCTCTCTCACATAATTACATACAAAGAAGGACGGAAAATTCCGTTCGAAGTTCGAAATACTGACAATAACATTAGCAGGTTCTTCACATTGGCCCATGCTCGATGCACAGCATGCATTAACGTTAGTCGAAAATATTAAATTAAAAAATTTAATATTTTCGACGAACATAGTCGTTTCCTTCAGACCTTTCTTTCATAAGGCGTTCATCAGGCAATGCAGCTACCGGTAAAAAGGTTTCATATTGTTGGCAAATAGGACGCGATTTGCACAATTATGTAAAGATTCCTTGGTTACTTATCACTTGTAACGTGTAAGGAATTTTACAAAGTGTCGATTATTTTGCCTCCGAATGTTCTTTATCCACGAAACGACTGGCCGACTGGCTATTTCAAATTTAATCGAGCATGACGTCATGTTGGTGCTTTTCTGATGACGACACCAATGGCATGATTTCATATCTCCAATATATATCGATGTACCAATAATTTTTTGTTTCCTTACAAATCTTTAAGTATTTTACAATCAATTCGTTCATAACCACATTGCATGCAGGTTTATTTCGCGAAGACAGAAACACTTAGTAACCCGACAAACTAAACTTCTGAACAAAAACCCATATGCCCATATTTATACAATATCCGCTCTCTAGCTCAAATCTTTGTGATAGTACACATATATACTTTTACGTGACGTATTACTCCAGCGGCAGACTGCGAAAAGCGTAAAATTACGTTTCCCGTATGCAATGTGTTAATTTACAATAAAATATTCCTTTGTAGTTTTGTTTATTTTTTAGTGGCAACAACCAGTACGACAGAACGAGAGTAATTAATAAAATGAATTTATGAACGTTTGAAAAAAAATAATATGGCGTACAGTAACCGACCGCAAATATGACTCAAACTTAAGACACCTATAGCAGGGGTAACCAACAGTTCGATGGTGTCCAGACGATCGTGGGCGAAAAACAAGTATAATTTTAATATACCATGAATAATCTTTAAAAATGTTTTAAAGTCAATTCCTACTTATATATAATTAAAATTAATTTACATCCCGCTAAATATATAATAGAATTATTTTCTATTTATTATTAATTCTAGTTTTATAGGAAAACTAGAATTAATTAATAAGATTTGATTAATGAATTAATAGTTGAAAAACTGTATTAATATCAAAAGCGTCATCCACAACAAGTTTAAAAAACTGTATTTGAACTTGAGTGGATGAATAAAAAAGAATTTTATTAATTATTGAAAATTTGAACAATGAAACAATAGAATGTGAACTAATAGTAGGAATTGAAAAAATAAAATTAACACTTAAATACTGTTTCATTTCGATTTTAATTTTATGAAGTAGTAGGCTTAAGTGATTGGTAGATCGCACTGTGTAGATAATAAAAGATTTAAAGTCCAATCGAGTTGAACACCCCTGGTCTATAGTGTCATCTCTCTCGCACGACTTTTTGTCACAGTTAAATATCTACACCGTGACTTTTTAATTACCCGAGAAAATTAAATAATATATTCATTTATGTAAGTAATATATACATTAAATTTGGCGAAGAAAAAAATTTTTATTTTTATGAAATATTTATTAAAAATGTCCTTAATATACACCAAAAATTATACAACAAAAAAATCTTGCTAATTCAAATAGACATCATTATCATTCCAATATGAACTGCACCCAAACCAACCTAATTTGGTCGCGTAATATTCAAAGGATTTCTTTGAAGTCCCATAAAACTATATTTTTGTATGAGCGCTATAATATTTGAATGTTACTTACTGACAAACATATTTTTACAAACGCGAATTTTAGTTTTCTCGGGTAATTAAGAAGTCATGGTGTATACAGTATTTTCAAAATTGGACAGATAATTAATTAGTTACGAAATTGTGTTGACTTACTCAGTTTACTGCACTTAATAAATATTATCGATGGGTCTTATTATCACAACTCGTAAGACCATACGAACAAATTTTATAGAAGCAACAAAGACCTGATTGATTTTCTTTCATAGTTTGAGAAATGTGTATAAAACAATTTATATAAGCTCTCTTAAGGCATTTGCGTAGCAAATAACAGACTGACACTACTAAGGTTCTTAACTGGCATAGTTTTGTTTGGTGAATCTGCCACAGGCTTAGAAAAAATACAGTCTAGATATAGAGAGATCAAAATTCGGGCTTCATATGAATGCTTCAAAAACCAAAGCTATGACAAATAATCAAAAAACAACCAGTGGAAATAGAAGGAAGATTAATATAGAGTACGTGGACGAATATGTGTACCTCGGCAAACTAGTTGCTTTCGATAGGGAGAGTAACGAATACGAAGTATATAGAAGAATAAACATGGAGAAAATACTGGATACATAAATTTTTTTTAAAAGGAATATATTTACAGTCTCTGTCTTATATTTACAGTCGGTTACGCTGATATTCACGGTTACAATGATTATTACTTTCAATAACTGGTGACGTCTTCAAGAGAAAGACACACTTGCAATGTACGAAAAAGGGGAACGCATAAATTACTTCACACGTGAGAAGACGGAGATGAGTCTTAACGAATTGTATGTGGTACCACATGCATATATTTAGTGCTAAAACTCGAAACTCCACGTAAGGGGGAGTAGTGTTCAAAATCAGAAAATCATGTGACGTAATTTATGGGTGGTCCCCTATTTTTTTAGAAATTAACTAAATTAATTTCTCAAGTACGTTGACGAAATATTTAATTCTTGCCTCTTAATCAAAATATATTTTATTTTAATATATATACACTTAATATTATACTTTTGTGTGAGAGCGGTCGTTACCATGAATCCGCAGTCTTACGTAATTCATAAAGTGATCTATAATATACAATGGATCGCGTATCTCGGGCGCTCTGGTAATGTCTACGACTTGCCGTGACACTCGGCTATATAATATATAAGATGAGATCTGGAGACAATGTATTGTACACCAATCACAAATGCTTATAAGCAAATTATATTTTGATCTGGTGTGCAAAATCCGAGCGATATATGTGCCCTTTCTGCCTCACCTCACCCCCGTGTCGCGTCGACGGGTGGCGTATAGTGAGTGAGAGTGAGACAGCGTATCGCACACCAGTCCCAAGTGCTTATTAGTAAATTATACGTCGATCTGGTGTGTATAATCCGAGCGTAGGTCGTCGACGTAGGTGCCCTTTCTGCCTCACCTCACCCCCGTGTCGCGTCGTCGGTCGACGGGTGGCGTATAGTGAGTGAGAGTGAGACAGCGTATCGCACACCAGTCCCAAGTGCTTATTAGTAAATTATACGTCGATCTGGTGTGTATAATCCGAGCGTAGGTCGTCGACGTAGGTGCCCTTTCTGCCTCACCTCACCCCCGTGTCGCGTCGTCGGTCGACGGGTGGCGTATAGTGAGTGAGAGTGAGACAGCGTATCGCACACCAGTCCCAAGTGCTTATTAGCAAATTATACGTCGATCTGGTGTGTATAATCCGAGCGTAGGTCGTCGACGTAGGTGCCCTTTCTGCCTCACCTCACCCCCGTGTCGCGTCGTCGGTCGACGGGTGGCGTATAGTGAGTGAGAGTGAGACAGCGTATCGCACACCAGTCCCAAGTGCTTATTAGCAAATTATACGTCGATCTGGTGTGTATAATCCGAGCGTAGGTCGTCGACGTAGGTGTCCTTTCTGCCTCACCTCACCCGTGTGCGGCGTCGTCGATCGACGGGTGGCGTTTAGCCTAATGAAGGTTTAACGTGTCCGGTGTAGAAGTAGCGCGTTCGTTACGAGAGGCCGGCCGTGCCCGCCTCGAGGTCTGGGGGAGGGGGTGGCGGCGCGGGGGAGCCGTAGAGGAACAGGCTGCGGAGGCGGGCGGAGCGCGACGAGGTGGGCAGTTCGTCGGGCCACGAGTGGGAGGAGTGGGCGCTGTGCGCGCTCGCTGTGTCCGTGATGTCGGCGGTGACCTCGAGGCGGTGCGCGGCCGGCGAGGGCGCCTCGTGTCCGCCCAGCGAGCCCGCCAGCGCCGCCAGCGAGGGCGCGCGGGCCTCCGCCTGCTGCGACCCCGCCGACAGCGAAGCGTCGCCTGCGAACGATACATTGTGTGCACATTTAGTACAACGCAAATAATTGTACCATAGACCGAATTTAAATAGAAATCAATATGAAAAAAAGAGAAACGTCATAGGACTCTTGCTAAATGTGAAACATTAAAATTAGGACTCGTGCATAGAGTCGCTTCAATAGAGACGACGTCTGGGTTTACGATTTCACTGCCATACCCCGTGATAAGATGTTTCACGTCAAAGATAATACTAAATACGTAATTTGCAATGTTTCAGATAAAAACAGGTTTAAGAAAAAAAATTTAACGAAAATCCTGATTAATTTTGATTTCCAAAAATTATGTATCAATAGTTGCCATATGTATTGAAATCTTATATGTAAAATACGATTAAACGACCGTTCACTATTGATGACATTTTAAAATCTAAGACTGAATTACAACATCAGAATAATAACCGCAGTTTTAATTTAAACGTCGAAATATTTTGATAGTGTAAAAATACTAATTTATAGGCAAGTAAGAGTAAAAGTAGTCCGATGATAATGTGGTAACATATGTGGCAACTGACCGATGCTGGGCTCGAGGCGGCGCGACGCGGCGTCGGTGTCGGCGTGCGTTTCGCGCTCGTCGTCGAACGGCTGCGGCGTCGGCGAGGGGGGCGGGCCGGCGGCGCAGCCCCCCGCGCGGCACAGCGACACCGGCACCACGCCGTACACGTAGAACAGCAGGATGGGCACGCCGATGCCGACGGCCAGCCCGGCCACCAACGGTGACACCAGCAACTACAAACGAATGCGCAAACGCTCATCAAAATATCACTCTTTTTTATGTTATAAATATATAATAAAAATATACATATTAATTTTTTTTCTTTCTCTGAACTAGGCTCAAAAGTTTCGCTTCGTAAAAATTGTTGGAAAGTGCAGAACAATTTATGCATACATTTGGTATCTAAACGAAACTTTTGAGCCTGAGATTTTTTTTGAATTTTATATATATATATATATATATATATATATATATATATATATATATATATATATGTGTGTGTGTATATGTATATATTTATATAATATAGTATTATTCAGGATATAACTTTCATTATGAATCTATTTTTATTATATGCTGATTAAAGAGTGTATAATTCTATAATCTTAGCATTTGCACATTACCGAAAATGTTCTACACATACAATAAGAAGTTTGGAGATAAATTCCATTCCACATTCCTCCTAAAAATAAACCAGCACTATGAGGGAATGTACGTGTATGGTAGGAGAATATAAAGACATACCGCAGCTGCCACGGCGGCGGCGACAGCGGCGCGGCGGCGGGCGGGCGGAGCCCTGCGCAGCCTGCGATGCGCGCGACGGCCCGCCCACAACGGCAGCCCCACCAGCAGCGCGGGCAACGCCACCCCCGCCACAACCGCGATGCCCAACGGAGCGCCCGCTAGCGTACCCAGCTGCCAAAGCAACTTCTTTTTGCGCGACCACGGCTTCTTGCCCCAGAATGTGCAGCCGCTTGGGCTGGAATAACAATACATTTTACACGGTTAAATTAAGTTCTAAAGCTGCGGTCGCCAAAGTGGTAGTTGGCGAGAAAAAATTGGAATATCATCACGTTATGTTTAACGATGCATTGAAACAATTCGATTCATAACAATACGTGAAAAATTATAAAAATTTTCGTCGCATACTGTACCCACTGGCCATTGGAGGATCGGCTAGCAATGTATAATGCTAACAGTTTGATGTACTTAAACTATCTTTTGTTTTGTTTATTTTGTTTACATTATTATGTTTAGTTTATTAATAAAGCTTTCATAATTTGGTTACAATTAATAGTTCGTTCGTCGAAGCTCAGAATAAATACCAGTAAGTACCGATGCGGGAATTGAACCAGCCACCGTTGATTAAGAAAGCGATAACTTCGCGACTTATTCAATTATATATGTCTGAAAGTTGTGTAAACTTTGTTTCGCAGTCCATATATGTCCCACTGTTGAGCACGGGTCTTTCCATTTCTGAAGGTTCGTTAACCCACCGCGCTTTTCCAATGCGGATTGGCGGGGTTATCAGGGAAAAAATATTGTACACATAAAAAACAACATACAAGAATTAAAAGGAAAGAAGAAGAAAAACAAAAGAAGAAGAAAAGGAAGGAAAGAAGATGTACAAAGGCAAGCTTAACTCAAAATTGAGTTTTCTTCCAGCAAACCGAGAAATGAAAGAGAGATAAGATAAGCTGTGAGGGTAAAAATAAGTGTACAACAACAAAATATAATAATAATATACATAGCAATACATACTATATAAAACCATACATATATACATTCTCTTAAATACATACAGTGACAGGCTATCACGTATAGTATGTGGGAGAGAGTTCCACAAGCGCAATGCATGTACTGTGAATGAGCCACCTTAACGGCTGGAAGAATGCGGCGGAATACGAAGGAGAAGGGAGGAAGACGTGCGACATATATTGTTGTAGCGCCGCAGGAAGTAAGTATTTATATATAAGTAAGTATAATATAGTGTTTATATCGTGTCGACACAACTAGCATAAGCATTAATGCTGATATTCATCAGACATGACCGCTGAGAGCTTGATAGGGAATGGATTCTCGAATAAAATATAACATAAATAATAACAGTTGCTAAAACAAACTCATGCGAACTATAGTAATCACCTTAGATAGTGAAGATCGGAGACCTCCTTCATGCAGAGCCAGCAGAACTCGGCGCCGCACACGCAACACACCATGTGGTTGCACGAACCATCCTCCACTTTGACAATGAGGACTGAACAGCGTGGGCAAGGTTTCACTTCGCCTGTAAACCAAATTCATACATACCATCACGCTTGTTTTTTTTTATTAGATAGGAAGGCAAACGAGCACACGTGTCACCTGATGGAAATGTGGACAGTCAAAAGTTTTACTTAGCTAAGATCCGCGACAAGCAAACAATAACAAAAAATTAATGTGTGTTTTTCTGCTGGATGAAGTGGATTTATTTGGAACTTAAACCAAAAACTTATCGAAAAACGCCCGTCAGCAACTCTCCACCCACCAACCACTATACACAACACCACTTTTCCACTTTTCGGTTGTTTTCTATAGTCTCCTATACCTGAAGATGCCCCGTGTTGGGGCGAAACACGTGTAGTTTACAAGGTGGAAAAGTGGTAGTGTGAAGACTCTACGGAACGGAAACTTTTGACTGTCACATTGTTATGGATTTCCGCAAAGTAACGCCTGACTCCATTAATCACCTGATGGAAAGCAATCAACGCCGCCCATAGACATCCGCAGCGCCATAGGCAGTGCGGAAGCGTTGCCGACCTTTAAGGAAAGTGACGTTATGGGAGTGGGAGGGGGAGGGTGTTGGGCCTCCGGAACTCAGGCCGCTCACCGTACGAAGCGCGGTAGCTAAGCTAGCACTCGGACGCCGATTTTCTGCGGGAGTGTGGTACTTCCCCGGGCGAGCCGGCCCATTCATGTTACAGAAAATTAGTATGCCATTCTTGACAAAGTATTCGTCTGCAGCGTGGCTCTATCACTATAAAAATTGTTTCCCGTAGGGGTAGGTAGAGACCACAGACATCCATCTGCTACGATCTCGGCACACCATCGTTGCTTCCTCTACACTTATCACTCTCTCTTCATATAAGCCCGCCACATTCATGCAACGAAATTCAGACCTGTTTATATTCCACACATCATCATCATCATTATCATATGAGTGGCGGATTTACACATTTGCCGCCAATAGCCTATCTCGCCTCCCCTACCCACCACTGCGATTCATAGCTAAGACAGGACCACGTCTGTCGGGTCAGCTGGTCCTGTAAATAAAGATTAATCTTTTGTATTTCATACCGTGCTCCATGTCCGGGTGAGAGGGTTGTGGCGCCCTCGGCGCTGGCTGCCGGCTGCGGCGGGCTGCGTCACACGTCTGCGTGGGATGCCACGCCGCCTTGCAGTGGTAGCAGAACGAAGCACCGCATCCCGGCGACAGGCATGTCAGCTTGGGGCAGGAGGCGCACCCCGTAGCCACAACTGCGAAACTAAATGAGCAAACAAATTGAGAATTTTCTTTTTACATCAAGGACTAAACCAAAACAGTAAGTTGTTTAGTCGCAGACTTTAAAGACGGACACAGAATTTATGCACAGTTTCTCCCGCGTTCCTTCGTTGAAACTGCTTTTGAATAGCACTCTATTATTCTTTTCTCCTTTGATACATACATATATATCGTGACACTTGTTTCCCGTAGGCTTAGACAGAGACCACAAAACTTCATTTACTACGATCTCGGCATACTTTCCTTGCTTCCTCTACACTCATCACTCTCCTCATGCAAGCCCGTCGATTAGGGTTACTCTAGACCTGGCCTTTCATAAAAACTTCGGCAACTTGGTCAAGGTATGTTTTCCTTGGTCTTCCCCTACTGACCCTTCCATCCACATCCACTTCTTTGACGGCAATTAGCTATAACTTTTATGGCAGTGTCAAGTAAAATAATATCTATTATCTTGATATGGATGGAAATTCAGCTTTTCAAGATATGTCTTGATAAAATGGTTGCCATTCAACCAAAACTTGCATGGCCTTTTGCCAAGTCAAGTTAAAAAGACACGATACACACATTTATTTCTTTTCACTTAACTTCGATCGCTTATTCAAACTATACTGAGTAATAAGCCAGCAGAATGAAACTATATATCTGATAGTAACATTGGATTTTAAAAATAAAATTAAAACTGTAATAATCAATCATTATACTACACATATTATAATAATTCATTAGATATGAAACTGTATTATAGCCATTTAATACTAACCTCCGAAGCGAGCGGAAAGGAATTCGTAAGGAAAAAAAATACCATGTCTTTCAACTACAATAACACCCAAAATAATCGAATGTTATTTATTAATGGTAACTAGTTATATTATTATGTCAAGTGAGATGATTAATAGGTTATCGTGAAATGTATTCTATTTTTATTGTCAAGACGAAGGCGACATCGAAGGTCGTTCTACTAATACTTACTTTAGACGGTAGTAATCTACTTGAAAAGCCAACATACACGTGTTCACTTTGTTTACAAGTCTTAATTAAATTATATTGTACAAAACATCACCAGAACAAGACAATACAAAGAATAATATTAAGTTTATAACAGTAACTGAAAAGCACTGAATAAATTTCGCGCCAATTGACAATTGACTTTTGTCATAATTTTGAATTTAGAATGTGTAAGACATATTTCAAAAGTTTCAATTTGCAATATTTTTAACAGCCAGTAACATTTAGAGTCAAAATCGCTAGTATGTGCTTTTTTAACATACTTGCGATATTGACTCTGAATGTTACTGGCTGTTGAAAATTTTGTTACAAAAATTGTTTTTATAAGCATATACTTTTTTCTTTATTTATGAACTATCAAAATTGTGTTCATAAATGTAAATCGTGTTTCCCTATTTTTTAACGTAACTAAAATGTCACTACCTAAAAATATATTTTTACAGTTTTAGTGGTTGATTTAAAGTTACGTGAAAATTATGTAATCCAGTGTTAGGGTTTCGAAAAAATGAATACATACCAATAGTCACAAAACTATTCAAAACACACGGTTTAGGTTGGCCAATATTTATTTTTTAATTCGAAAATAACAGCTCAAGTGCCAGCCACTGGAGTCTACGGTCTACTGTGGACGGTACGTCTACGCATTTTTGGTGCTTTGAAGGATATTCTCGCGTGGGCGGCTGTAATTGTCCGACCCAGTGAACATGGGGGCGCTACGTAAAATAAAACCTTTTACGCTCGGACCCAGGCTATTTTAATAAATTAGATTAGTAACGAACATTTATTATTAAATGTGAAATGATATTTGCCGATTTGCGTCATCATGTTTATACATTAACCGGGATGTCTTATAAACAAAAAAATCATGCAGGTTTGCACGTTGCAGTGAAAAAGCTAAAATAACTTTGTTTCAAGTGTACTGCCAAGTCGTCTACACGTGCAGCTTGTGGTATGTTTACGCGCAGCGAACCATCAACGCCCTGCGCGTCCAATATAACAACGGTTTCAGAATAATGTTGGGGCTGCCCCGTTTCTGCAGTGCATCAGGTATATTCGTTAAAGCCCGCACCGATGGCTTATGGGCCATTTTGCGAAAACGAACAGCCTCGTTGTTGCTAGATTCAACTCGCGCCTTATGAAACAGCTAAATCGGCTTCAATGTAAACTGATTTACTAACATAATTTTTAAGGTGTACATAATAATTAACACAAATGTAAAAATGTAAAATGTATGGACCAATACGCACACGCATAATCTGAAAGATTATTATTATTATAAACAAAAAATAAGTGACTTCTATGGATCACATATATGTGATTCTACACATTGTGGTTTGTTGACGAAAAGAAAACTTATATTAGCATTTATAATGTTTATCAAGGATCAATCATTAGCATTATTTCAATTTATGCTTTATTAATAGTTTAAAAACTAAACATAGAAGAAAATTCAACCTTAGTCACTTTCGTGATTCCGAATGCTAAGGTATAATACAATTTTATAATGGTAATTTAAAGTTTCTAATGGTGGTGGAACATCTTATCGCGGGGTATGGCAGTGAAATCGTAAACCGAGATGTCGTCTCGATTCAGGCTACGCTTCCCTCTACTCGACTTTGCGCACGAAATCGTAATTTTAATGTTTCACATCGAGTAAGCGTCCTGACGCTTCTCTTATTTTATTGCGTTGTCTCTCTCTCCTCCTTTCTCTCTCCTTCATTCTACTCTATACAGGGTCATTTACACGTAGTCATGAGCATACGGTAGAGACCGAGCCGTCGTGTCCATGTTTTCCATCTACGAAGCGTCCTATGACGCTTCTCTTTTTTTAGTTATTGATGACGGTATTTTACCAACCTGCAGTCGGGCGCGGGACACCACCTGGTGTCTGGGTCAGCAGCTAACGCACGTCTGACGGAGAACTCCTCATATTTGTCGTATAAGGTCTGGTTTTCCACAATCCGGCGTACATCTGAAAAATTCATAAAATATTTTAATGTCTGGCTTTCGCTAGTCGATGCTTAGTACTTCGAGCACATAGAGAGGATGGATGAAAGACGACTGTCTGAAAAATGGATGAAAGAATGAAGGATTTGAAACAAACGAAAAAATTACGGAATCAAGCTAAATAAAACCGTTTAATTATGTGTGTGTGTATGTGTGTGTGCATGTGTGTGTGGGTGTGTGTGGGTGTGTGTGTGTGTGTGTGTGTGTGTGTGTGTGTTGGTAGGTAACATTATATGATAAACAAAATGAGTGACACAAAATTAGTTAGTTTTCGTAAAACAAATCCGTAATTCTACACTTATTTTTTACATAACTTACTTATTTTTGATAATTAAAAATTGAGGTCACACATTCAGTTACACGTACAAGCACATAGCTTTCACATTAAAATTCGACAATAACAATAACATTTCGTATATCCTTCAGTTTGTTTATCAACTTTAATTCAATTGCTATTTCCTGTATCAACTTCATTGCAATATATGCTATGCGTAATCGACAGTGATCAAAGTACGCAACATACTGGCATAACGTAGACATGCCCTTTTTTAAAAAAATCAATACCGGAAGTTCAGGTATTTCCGGCAGTTAAATAAACATTATTAAAATTCTCTTATTTCTAAATAATTCATTCTATTCTATTCTACTTACGATTAAGTTGATACTTTATTTTTATATTCAAACCTAGTAATAGTAAAACCTTATAAAATTTAATTTTATTTAAAGAATATACTAAAATGAAATTTCTTTTAAATTGAGTTTTTTTTATAGTTTATTTAGAATAGAATAGAATAGAAAAACTTTATTTATGACACCATTTTTTTAAAATAACTAAAATTAAATCCTTAATAATATTATATATACAAATAAAAACACAAAACAAATAGAAAATAATTTTAATCTAACGAGTGTCATATAATGTTTCTTGCTCAGCATAAATTTTTTAAAATAATTTAAAGTCTATCTATATATATATCTATACTAAAATTAATTTTCTATATGATTGAATTGAGTTGAATGTAACAGTTAAAAATGTTTGAAATTTATACTTTTACGGGATTTATTTCGAGTTCCGGAAGCATGTCCATATTAACGTATACGTTTGAGATAATTACCCCTAAATCATTATATCTACTCTGATCACTGGCAACCAATTCGAAAGTCTTAACTTCGAACGTTGAGTTCAACTAATTTATCGAAACACAACAACAACAACAACAACAAACAAGCAATAAAGCGCGCGGTCGATTACAACTAGGAAAAATACACAGACGTTGTAAAGCGGAGAAAAACTACGGTATGACGGTCGTAAAAACGTTCATAACAAATAACCTGCCGTCTACACCGTGTGCTAAATCATTCGCCGACGTATACAAGACTAACATCGAGAAATAAACGGACTTGTGGAATGAAATAATATTAATCACTCAATCGATATTAGTAGTGAAATAAAAAGTGAATAACTAAAAGAAAAAAAAAACGCTTAACACTTTTTTTATAATACAAATTACTCGCGCTACCAAGCATTAAAACATACTTTTATCCCTCGTTATTGACATCCTTACCCTAAAAGGTAGATAACAAACCCCAAATGTTTGTATGTGAAGTAGCTTATCCGTTGGTTGTTATGTTGGAGATTGTAAGTAGTAAGCGGTAAGTATTAGTCCTGATAAATGAAAATCCGACAGACCCCATATGTATATATGTGTGTATGTATGTATGTATGTATTTACTTATATATTTGCTTATGGCTATTATCTTTGTTTATTAACATTTTTTTCTTTATTTTCTATCATTATAACGATAATGTATCATCAACCTACATCAATTTATCTTTTTAACATTGTGTACACCCTACGTTTGTCTGAAAGAAATCGCTATTAGCGATAACACCGCGATTTGTATATAAATATTACAATCAATAATTGTATAACTTTGTTTTTGGTGGAAAATAAAGAATATATCTATCTATCTATCTAATATTGTTAATAATTATCAAATGAATAAATGTCTGAGTTAGTTGGTTAAAGTATGGATCCTTCTCGGATAAAGGCTCAACATATATAAAATAAATAAAGCTGATTATCATTAATTAACATTGAATAATTCATGTCATTTCTATTGATTACAAATGTCGATGACGTATACCGATAGTGTATCGGTATAAGTCATCGACATCGATAGTTCTACTTCGACAAAGGCCGCCTCCAGATATTTCCATGCCTCTCTATCTGTTGCTAGTCCTATCCATATTTTGTTTGCAACTCTTCTGAGATCCTCTTTCCAGCGTTTTGTTTGTCGTCTTTTGCTCTTTTTCAATCCATTCGATACCACTCTGAGAATATAATCTTCTATTTCTCCTCTCTTTCTCTTATGATGTGTCATACTTTTATTAATCTAAATTTGGTTATACTTTTTATATCTTATAATCTTACTTTATCCCGCATCTTTGCTTCAATTGTACTATTCTATGGGCTTTTATGATTTGTTTATACTATTCTATATTATGCTGTCTATGATTGCTTTCCATCAGGCGACACGCTTGCTCGTTTGCCCTCCTATCCCATAAAGAAAAATTCTCTATACCGTTTTGACATATGTATATATTTACATCTTAATTCTTACATGTCAGGTCTATGGTAAACTTGAATATATACAGCAAATAATTGTAACGTAAATATTTGTCTAAATGGATAAAGCAAGCGGAAGTTATTTATGCCTTTATTTTGGTAAACGCTAAGATGGGGCATAGTTGTACACTATAAAAGTCGTGTTATAACATACAGAATGAAAACGAGCCGCGGCTCTGATGTTTACGTAGTTTTGTAAACTTTTCAAAATTACTGGTGTACGAATCTGTTAAGTGCGCAGTTAGTTCCGACAAAATATATCGCTTGTAATTTTTTTTTTATATATTTTTTTAGTAAATTAATAAATAATCGATTAATAACGGTAGAGCCATGGATGAATGGGTGTGCTCGACCGGGAAAGTAGTACATCCACACAGAATATTGGCACTAAGTGGTAGAATTTGAATCAGTTTTTTATTCTGCAGTTAGTTGAATAAATTTTAAAGGTACAATACATGCAGGTCATTTGTTACCAGGCAATGCTCTGTGTTTGAACATTCTTTTCGGAATTTGGGTAGGATAGTCTTACTGATTTGTTACCTTATTCGTGACATCTTCATTCAACGTAACTTAATTGTTTTAAGCGGAGTCAATGCAAGAAGACGCTCTCTTCGCGAGTCGAAGAGCCACAAGTTACTGACACTTTCTATGACTGAAGCAACTTGGCAATTTCAAGATTGTCGTGCCGGGGTTATCAACTTGATTAGACTCAAGTTCCACTTCTTCATAAACTTAATGAAGTAGTACTGATTATGTATTTTACACAATTGAATCGTATTACACACATTTTTTCTTCATTTATTTTATCTATCGACTGGTTAGCTAACCCTAATCTAGGAAGTAGGGGAGGCTAACCCCTAGGGCGTAATTTTATTTAAATATTGTCCCATTGACAATCTGTACTTATTAGTTGTTTTCAAAAAAGAGACAAAAATGCCTCAGATTTTCTTTCGTCTTTGCGTCTTCAATCAAAGGGATCTATCTCATTACACAAGGAAGGCGCTTGATTGTTAATGGCATGTTTGACACATCAAGTGATTTGTTATTTTGTTAATAAACAACGTAGTATGATTTCTTTGTATCTTAATCAAAACGGATGGTTCATGGACCTGCATATTTAGATAGTAATCATAAAGTCAATTTTTTACCTGCACCTGTGCATCGTTGAGGAAAATCATTCACGCCTTCTGATTACAGCAAAAACCTCAATAATATGATTGCGAGGAAGTGGTAAAGAGTATTAATATTTTTTTGCCAAACTTCAACTTCCGATAGAAGTTTCTTTTTTATATTTAATAGCCCGGCGGAGTTTCGACGGCAACTGACATCACTGATGTTGAGATGATTAACGGAGTCAAGCCGTTACTTTGTGGAAATCCATTACTATGTGGACAGTCAAAACTTTTACTTAGCTAAGATCCGCGACGAGCAAACGATAACAGAAAATTAATAATGTGTGTTTTCCTGCTGGATGAAGTGGATTTACCCGGCCGTCAGCAATTCTCCACCCACTAACCATTATACACAACACCAAACACACACTACCGCTTTTCCACCTTGCAAACGACACGTGTTTCGCCTCAACACGAGACATCTTCAGGTATAGTAGACTCTACGGAAGACAACCGAAAAAGCCACTTCATCCAGCAGGAAAACACACATTATTCATTTTCTGTTATTGTTTGCTTGTCGCGGATCTTAGTCTTATTAATTTTTTTTTGTTCACAGTTGCGAAACGTGCGATAGGGGCGGGAAAAAACAGGTGAAGGAAGCTTCGATTCGCACATCGGGATAAGTATTTGTATAGCATATAGGTGTTTATTTCGAGCCTGGGTTTTTTGTACATGTTATTTTTCTATAGTACTGTACGTAGATCACCCGATACAAAGTGAATACCTACAGCTGCTCATAAAGATCGGCGACGCCAGACACAAATGCATTGCGTTCATCTAATGACTACCCCAATATCGCAGTTGGATCGGACACACTACAGGTGGCAGCTCGTTCAAAAGCTGCACTGTAAATGGTAGAAAATTGCGCTTAAATCGCACGGTGGTAGACTGACAACCATCCGAACGATGGGGATGGAATATTTTGTGTGTTATAATGACATGCATGATAGGAAATCTATATACATATATTGGGATATAGGTACAGTAAACTGTCGTTTATCCGAAATCTGGTTTATCCGAACAATTTTGTCCGATTTTTTTCTTTGTTCACAACTTAAAATATGTAAACTTTGTTCAAAAAATATGTATGTAAAAAAATTACGTTTAATAGCTGTTGAAATAGTCTAACGTATGCACATACCCCAACCCCACCCATCGAAGCCCATCGCGAGTCATTATTTATTTGCTCGTGACGTCTCTTATATGTATGTACGTACTCTATCAACCACGTAAATTACACGGCTCACATGACACTGTCTAATGCATCGTGACGCAGCCACCCACGAGCTACGCTGTTGGCTAGCTAGACACACTCCTCGAGCCAGGCATTTGCTAGTGTTTAGTTTATGTTGACTTCGGTTTATCCGATATTTTCGTTATCCGAACCGGCCGCAGTCCCTATCATTTCGAATAAATGGGATTTACTACATTTTTTTTATTTATTTAATTGATATAATACATATGAGCCCAATAAACCTTATTGGATTTTCCTGGGCCCAGACCCCTCTCACATTAATTAAATAATTTAATAATCTTATAATCTATAAAAAACATAAATCATAATATCACAAACTTATCTATATAATATTATCTGTTTTAAATCATAATAAATATAATGGCGATCTAAATATGTTTTGAACGTTCGGCCATAACTACTTCATCCATAGGATATTATCGATTGTACCATTACTTTATACATAGATAATAAAATTCGATAAGGTATCTTATTCTTGAGTAAATAGAAACTGCTCAATATAAATCGCAAATCGTTACAAATTTTATTAATATGATTTTCACAAACATATTTTTCTTATAATGTTTACGTAAGGTTAAGTTTCTATTAGTTATTTAATTCTCTTATCGCACACATCTATAGACAAGGCCCATATCGCCTTTGCATAATCTGACCATATATTACTCGGTCAATGCACTATGAAACGATTAGGTACTTCTCGATTTGAGAAATGATTTTTGCATAGATTTCGCATTATTCGTGAATTGATTAAAACCAAGGGGCGTTGCACCTCATATTGTATTTTAAAACAATCGATAAATTACTTAGTGTTGCGCGACGATAAAACGACACAAAGCTATCGATCAATCTTCAAACGATATCTGATGTGCCTTTGTTTGTAATAATAATTCCACTAACGCCAATTCACCGATTTTTGATAATATGACTAATGATGTACATGTGTGGCCATCCCGTACGGTGCGTTTTCTGCGAAACTTCTTTCCACGTACCACGTACACTCTGTAAAACCAGCTATCTTAAGCGGTATTTCCGAACCGATATATTGGATTTGAAAAGGAAAACCTACAAGCGTAGCATACATACATAAATACATATTATCACGCCTATCTCCCGTAGGGGTTGGTAGAGACCACAGATCTCCATCCGCTACGATGATGGCGCACCCTCCCTGCTTCCTCCACACTCATCCATCTTTTCATCCATCCTTCCTCTCATATTCATCGTAGCGAAACGGCTCTCCGTTAGTCGCTTTTCGCCCTCGTAGGAATCAGAACGTGACGGGTGGCGAACCACGTCGCCGTCGTTTTTTAAAAATTTGTCATAGTGAATCCCACGAGCCGCAAGGGAGGATGGAGGTTAGCCCCAGCAGAGCCCCGCATGCTTCGGTAATGCACTATAGTACCCGGGGGAGCCCGATCTAGGGGCGGTCGGCACGACAAGCGTACCAATAACTGTAATACAGGTAATGTCTTATTAAGTGAAGGTAGAATGTTACCTAAGGGATGCATATTTTCTTGGCACACAGGACAATTTACAGGCACTCGCGCCTCGTAGATCTCGATGGCGAGGTACTGCCGCAGGCAGGGCTCGCAGCAGCGGTGCGGGCACCACGTCAGCCGCACCATGGTGACGGCGCTGAACGTCGTCAAGCATAGTGGACACTCGATAACTTCGCCCTGGTGACAATAAAATAATAATATCTTAATAATAATATGTTACTTTTATGTTCTCCTGGTACATTGCTACGATTTTTCTCATACCAAAAAACTTTATAGTATATTATTTTTAACTGTTCTACATAATAAGGAGTTTGACTATTTGTAAGTGTTAAACACTAAACGTACCAGTACACATTAGGTATGTCTAAAGTAATGTGGTTGATACATTGATAAATGTATCACTACAGTACATTGACTAATGTATTATAGCTTTTTATTTGAACATAATAAAACCTTTTATATTATATTACTTCTTCGTAATTTTAAAATAAAAAATGAAATAAAATGTCTCGGAAGTAACTGTATTTCCTTATTTATTAAATAATATTGATAAAGTGTGAATAAAGTGAATAGAAAAATAAATTAATTTAACTTGGAAGAATTTGATTTTTATCGAAGATAAAACCCACTAAAGATCCCGTGTGTCGCTGTAGCAGTACGGCTGGCACGCCACAGTACCTAATATACACTATACTAGCCTATATATACGTAACAACATAACACTATATATACCTAATAATACACCTAAATTTTAACCTTAGTTTACGTACCTAAACGTTAAAGACGAGACATGTTGAAACTCGCTCTGTGTGAAACTGCAGGCACTATTGCCTTATTAGTTAAATATCCGTAACAGAGCAATTGTCATCTCCAGTTATATATCATTGCCTTTTCCAATTATTTTTTAATATATTGTGCTCAAAAATGAATAAAGTCAATGTAAACTGTATCCGTAGCTACAACCTAGCGAGAATCACGTATAAAAAGCTAGCGACTGATAAGAGTTAATTATGTGAAATAAGTTGAGTGTTGAACTTGATCCTAACTCACACTTACTCACAAAAAAGATTTCTTAAACATATTTTTTAAAACGTTTTAAAATATCAGGGAGGATTATTTGTGCATTATATTTTAAGATGATATTAAAAAAAGCTGGCCAGTTAAAAATCTGTCAGATAAAGTTAAATATTAAATAATAAAAGAAAGAAATATTGCCTGTTATATTTCTTTTTTTTTATATTGAGGATTTTGCGCCAGACAGCTGGCCATTAAGCTCAAACACCGTCAATTCAACGAGATTTAATTTATCGAAAAACTTCACTTATAAATCCTCTTTGTTGCTACGGGAGGTAAAAGCGATGTGGCAGGTGCCACTTTGGCTGTGCAGGTGATTAAGGGATTGCAACAGGTCTTTGTGCAACAGATAAAAGACAGTAAAACTTTAGATATCAATCTTCGGTTCAGCTTTGAATTTTTTTTACAATAGCTAAAATTAAAACCTTAATAATATTATAATATACAAATAAACAAATCAAATAAAAATTATTTTCACCTAACAAGTGTCATACAATGGTTCTTAATTAGCATATGCCAGGCCGTCTATTGGAGCACCTGGCGCTGGTTTTCAGCAAGAACCAACGGGGTCAGATCGTGGCCCACAGTGACGACATTGATACGCACTCATACGTATACATCACATACATCCATATATATACTACTACTCATACTCATATACACATACACATAAATAAATAAAATAAATAAATCAACAGTGTATGATACTTTATCAAATCTCTTCTCTCATTATATAGACATTTTTCAGGTAATGAAGAGTTCGAACTAAAGCGAGCTTTTAGTATTTAAACTTCACCAAATTTCTGTTCTTTAACGGAGGATATCTTAATGTAAGAGAGTAACAGAGTGTAATTGATACAACTGAATTTGCCCGAAGAACATACCGTGAAAAGATTTGGGAGCACAAAAATTGTATGAATATAGATCTATCAGGGATTCCCAATTAAACATACTCGTATATACATACAGACCCTGGCTATTGTATCATACAGCTAAACGATAAGGTTTCCGTACAAACTTTTATTATTTAAATCGTTAAGGGGACAAATTTTCAAAAAGTCGCTCATCTGCTTAATATATGAAAATGTTATGCTTGTAGTCTAGACTCTAGACCCACCAGCTTAGGCTATGCGTTATCTGTCAGTCGGTGTTATATACTGTTATATACATACATATTATCTTCTGATACCCATAAAGTTATTCACAATAAAAATGGCCTCATTGATATATCTTTAATTATATTGTAGATAGACTGGAAGTGCTTATCCTCCCTGGATTTAATAGGAAATAATTTTGGTATTGTCTGTTTATGATTTGACTCGTATTCAAGGTTATAAGTTTGTGAAAAGAGAAGCACGCATCCACAGTAGGTTCGGTGTTGCAGGTGTCCCTGGACGACGGAGATTACTTACCTTCGTCTGCCCCATTTGGTCGTTGACCTACTATGCTAAAAGACAAATTTTTTTATGGGATAGGAGGGCAAACGTGCAAGCGTGTTGCCTGATGGAAATCAAGCGGGCACATATAGAGGATGGATGAAAGACGACTGGTAAAAGAAATTTTCGTTGCGGATGTGGATGGAAGGGACGGTATGGGAAGATCAAGGAAAACATTTTTTTTTGCTTGCGACGAGCTTGCATGAAGAAAGTGAGTGAGATATCGTAGCAGATCTGTGGTCTCTGCCTACTCCTACGGGAAACAGGCGTGATGATATGTATGTATGTATTTAATTTCTTAACTGCCGGCAATGCTTCTGCAATCCCTAAGGCATTACGGATATCGATGGACGGCGTTGATTGCTTTTCGTCAGGTGACATGCCTGCTGATTTGCTTGTCTATTCCATAAAAAAAAGTATTGGATATATCGTAATAACGAATGGAGTCAAATGCGATGCAATACGATTTTATAAGTTGTGCCAAACAAATACAATGTGCAAGTCGCATTCAATATGCTGTGTTTGAACAAAATGCGAACATCGCAATGCATACACGTGTAGTGCAAAGCTGTGCAAATACGATATACGTGACCGAGCGACCAATCCGATCGATCGATAGCGACGCGCTCTACATTGTGTTTTCTCTGAAAACTACAATCCTAATAATCAATTACGTATTTATTATGTCCTGAGGCAGACTATGAAATTCATATTGCGGGCCTTTTTTAAATATACAAAAAACAACACAAACAATATTCGTCAATTTAACCAGAAATACTAAACCCTTATCAGTCGTAAGTCATCTCTCACGTGACAATAGTACTTTGTCGCTGCGGAGTAACTTGGGAGGTGACAAAACGAGACATGTTGAAACTCGCTCTGTGTGAAATGCAGGCACTATTGCCTAATTAGTTAAATATCCGTAACAGAGCAATTGACACCTCCATTTATATATCATTGCCTTTTTCAATTATTTTTTAATATATTGAGTCCAAAAATGTATAAAGTCAAATCAAAACTGTATCTGTAGCTACAACTTAGCGAGAATCACGTATAAAAAGCTAGCGACCGATAAAGAGTTAATACGTTTTTTTTTATACAAACAGTAAGTTGTAAGCAATGTAAAAGGAAAGATGAATGAGTTATTTTTTGCTATGGAAGTTTCGCCGTCACGATTACGGTATCAAGAGTTATCTTCAATCAATCGAGAATTGCATGTCGATGTATCTCACATCGACGTCACGATGACAACGGGAATTCGTATTATATTGTATAACAGTTCTGTGTTCCCATTTAAATACGACATAGGGGCATTGGAGAGACATGCGTTTGTGTTCACAAAAGGCCAGCCAGGAACACAAACGCATGTCTCTCCAACGCATCGTAGATGCCCGTCTGTGGGCGACGGTGATCGCTTACAGTCAGGAGAGCAGTATGCTCGTTTACTATAAAAAAAAATTAAAAAAGTTCTTCGAAAGATGAAGCCATTCACGATGATCGTGGACAGTCGCATGCTAATGACACGCGAGAGGCGAGCCTCCAATTGTATATTAATGGGGTGATCACCGCGTCTAGACACAAGCGTCATTGTGTGGATTTTGAATAGCGTCTCCCCTTTATCGTTAATATTAAATATCCAACCAAGTCTGGTATGCGTATTTATTTTCTTTGTTCGAAAAATGAATTATATTTAAAGAATTATATCTGCTTCTTTTCAAGGCCTTATTTTTTAGCCACTTCAAATGACGTCTTCATTTTTCACAAATTTTGTTTAATCAATCAATATATACGTTTGTTGTAGAACCGACAACCGGTGGAGTGAATGTGTGGGAAGAGACTGCGAATGTAGTGTGGGACGTCCACTAGTTTCTACCAGACGCCCAGAGCTGAGCGGAAAAAACTGGACACTTGTATTCGAAGTTGGAGGAGCTATGTCAAACATATGCCTAGCAATGGATTTAAGATGAGCAGGATGATCACTCTAACATAAATAACAGCTAATTTAACATTCTCAAGCGATTGCAAAGGTATACAGGCCAACATAGAAATATAAACAGATAGATAGATAGATATTCGATGATTTATTTATTAATAGAAGCGAACTAATAGCTCAGGCAATAACAACAGTTCAACTGATTGCAAACTACAAATAGAACGATGGAAATTCAGTATTGCTCTAGTTTCAAACTGACGGGGTGTTTATTGGAAATGTATAACGATCTATCATTGACCTGTTAAATATATCCCGGGATAACGTTAACCAATTTGGTGTTTTCAACTACAATTTAAATCTACACAACAGATAAGAATATAGCTCAGTCTCATAACGAAATGGTGGCAGAAGCTTATCTTATCACAATGACACACTCCTCAGTAGTACACTACTGCCGGAGTTGTCATGGTCATGGATCGTCTAATAAGGTGGGCGTAGCATTCACGGCGCAATATCGTTTCTCTTATTATCTGTAGCACTGCGTGTAGAGTCGTTAATGGAACACTTAGAAGTTGCTTTGATGAGGTCTGTCCACCTTGTGGGTAATCGAATACGAAAACTCAAAACGTTGAGAACACGGTGACATTTGACAAATAAAATTTATTTATTTAATTCTAAGAGATATAATTAATTTGAATTGTAAATAACTGTTTTCTCTGATCATAATACAGTTCATGGGTATTAGAGAATGTCAAAGTGGTTATAAGACATAGTAAATGTTATGAATTTGTAATTATCTCGATGTTAATATTGTTGGCGAGGCTTGTAATTATGGTCCTGAAACGTGGACACTAAATATATGTATGCTCCTCAAGCACAATCGCTTAGATTCTTTCTCGTGAATTAAATTACAAAATCATCGACATAGCACTTTGAATTCGCAAACTGAAGTGACAATAAGGTGGTAATGAGGTGGTGGTACGTTTGTCGAAAAACAGATCGCTTTTGTAATGAGTAACGCGTCTTAGCAAACGTAGTATGGGATGATCTGCTGGCAGAAACTGGATGTTTTGACAAAGAAAGATTAAGTGTGGAGTCTTGGGGGGGGGGAATACCTCTAAGATCATCATGATTATCTTCATGAAGTAGATAACATATTAATATGTTTTTGTGGGTAAATCATTGTTTTAGGTAATTCTGGGTGTCCTGAACTTGCAAGTCATCTCATTTAACCACTAATCTGTCAAAAAGTTATGTATCAATAATTTAAAAAACTGGGATGAACCTTTTATTTCTCTGCACATATACAAGCCAGTCTATATGGCGAGGTGAAAAATAATTTAATATTCGCGAGCACGAGAAATTTTAACGAGATGAAAATTTAATATCCGCTGACACGTACGAAGTTTATTGTCACACTTTATAAAGTAGATATTGAGAATAGTTGGTATGATAATAATAACGTGAATAATTCTTTATTTGTATAATGTGAGGTATAACAAGATGAAAAAAGACGTTTAAAAGCTCCATCACATTGCCACTTATGGCGTATAAATTTCATTAATTATTACATACATAGAGATCTAAATACATCAATTGCTGCTTATGGTTACAAATTATTATTAGGTGTACAAATAAGTTTCCGCGGTTTGTCAAAAGATGGCCCCACCAGAAGGTTATGGAGAAATTGTCAGATGTAAAACGTAATATCCCAAGTTTAGTCATCTGGCAACACCATAACCTTAAAGTACTAGTGATTCCGTATCAGCATCACGTAATTTTTTTCGTGCAAAAATGTCAAGTTTTATTCCGAATAAGCATCATTTGCGGGAACTTTTGATTTACTTCTTTAATGTGAAAAAATCTGCAGCTGAGGCGCATCGATTGCTTCTAGAAGCATATGGTGAAGCTGCTTTAAGTGAGAGAAGTTGTCAGGAATGGTTTCAAAAGTTTAAGAACGGTGAGTTTGACGTTAAAGACAAAGAACGCAGTGGAAGGCCGAAAGTGTACGAAGACATGGAATTAGAAGTACTATTGGAGGAAGATTCGTCCCAAACGCAAAAAGAACTTGCACTTACTCTACAAGTGACTCAACAAGCAATTTCACATCGTTTAAAATCGTTAGGAATGATTCAAAAACAAGGAAATTGGGTTCCATATGAACTAAAGCCGAGAGACGTTGAACGCCGATTATGCATGAGTGAAATGCTGCTTGCCAGGAATAAAAAAAAGAGTTTTTTGCATCGTATAGTCACTGGTGACGAAAAATGGATTCACTACGATAATCCAAAGAAGAGAAAGTCATGGGTTAAGCCCGGCGAACCATCAACATCGACAGCTAAGCCGAATATTCATGGAAAAAAACTCATGCTGTGTATTTGGTGGGATCAGCTTGGTGTCGTGTATTATGAATTGCTGAAACCAAGCGAAACCATTACTGGAGCTCTCTACCGAACACAATTGATGAGATTGAGTCGGGCACTTAAGGAAAAACGCGCCCATTACTACTCCAGACACGACAAAATTATTCTTTTACACGATAATGCTCGTCCACATGTTGCGGCGCCGGTAAAAACATACTTGGAAACACTCAACTGGGAAGTTTTACCCCACCCGCCGTATTCACCAGACTTAGCCCCTTCTGATTATCACCTGTTCCGGTCGATGGCACATGGTCTGTCTGAGCAGCGCTTCACATCATATGAAGACACCAAAAATTGGGTAGATTTGTGGATAGCGTCAAAAGATGAAGAGTTTTTTCGACGGGGTATCCGAATGTTGCCAGAAAGATGGGGAAAAGTAGTGGCAAATGATGGAAAATACTTTGAATAAAACGTAATGTACTTTTCCTTTACAATAAATTCCTAATTTTTTATAAAAAACTGCGGAAACTTATTTGTACACCTAATAATTTATTAATAAACTATTACATTGGCATTAAAATTATAATCGATTTATCTATTACATACATTCGATCCAACTTTTAAAGCAAAAATGTCCTTAATATTAGAAATATTGCCATCTCTTAGCCATTCATATAGTCTTTTTTTAAATATCTTGTGTTCAATACAGTACATACATCTTCAACAATATACCTTATTCAATAATATACCTAAGATGAATATATATATATATATATATATATATATATATATATATAACGTAATAAAGGAAAACGAACAAGCGAATCATCTTATGGTAAAATATAACCACCGCCACTAAATACATACAGCCATCAAGAGAAATGCAAATAGATTGCCAGCCGTTGAAAAAAGATAAATAGACGAGGGGAGGGAATAAAACTGTCTAGGCCGTTTATTTAGTTCTGGGATGTTCATCAGACAAACAGAGTGGATATAGAGAGATAGGTGCTTTCAAGCCGTTGTTTGTATGTATTGTATATGTTTCTTGTATGTAATACTTCACAGGGAAGTATATCCGATGGGTATCGGTCGACCTTTAAAAGAGTTCCGCCTAAAAAAAAACCCGACAGGAAATTATTGACGATATGTTTATTAAAGTATTGAGCTATACAAATTATTAAAACGCCACGCCTAGAATGTTATTTCATATTTAATCCGGCATTTCCCGTCTCAACTTTGGAAAGTAAGTAGTACACACATACACACGCACACGCATGCACGCACACACTCACACATTTTAATATATAATGTTTTATATTTATTTCTCCATAGATATAAATAATCATTTAGAAATAAGGGGTGGAAGGCTAGTGACCTGAGATCAACTCTAGTTCAGACACTAGCCCGCTACATAAGTATTATTCTCTTTCTGTATTATAGCCTATACTTGTAACTAAGATGGGCAAATTAAAACCAGGCATGCGAGTCTTAGGCAAGCTCGACCGGTCTATGCTAATGGCCGTGAGTGTAGACGATGATGATGTGGCGAAGAATTGGGCCGTGATTCGACAGGTTTATTATTATTATTATTTATATTTAAATGACATTTTCTCCATCCTTAGATGAGCAAATTAAAACCGGTATTGAACACAGAGCAGCAGCAGGCAGAGACCATAGAGCTCCATCTGCTACCAGTCATCGAAGCGAAACGGCTTTCCATTGGTCGCTTCTCGCCCTCGTGAGAATCAGGACGTGACGGGTGGTGAATCACGTCGCCGTCATTTTTCAACAAATTAGGTAAATTAAATTCGTGTTAGTGAATCTTACGAGCCGCAAGGAAGGATGGAGGTCAGCCCCAGCAGAGCCCTGCATGCTGAGGTAAGGCACCATAGTACCCGGGGGAGCCCGATCTCGGGACGATCGGCACGCTTGCGACTAAGCTCGCCCTTAGTTACGCATCCTTTGGCACAGCAGACCGTGGATTGGCGGAGAGGAAAGGAAAGAATAGAGAAGAAAGGAAAAGGCAGGAACGGAAAATGCGGATTGGGGGGGTTACCAGACTCGGAATAAATATTTATAAATACATATATATTTATTCCGATGCGGGAATCGAACCCGCGACCATTGACTCCGTGGATGGAGGGTCCCGCCACTGAGTCAATCTCTCTCTGTATCTCTATGTATCGCAAAAACAAAATCTGATCGTATTGTATATACGGTTAGATTTTGTTTTCGCGATACATCTATTGCAATACGTTTATTATAAAGTCCACGTGACGAGTTTAAATTCGAGTAAGACCCGACATTAAAGGTTGTTGTCCCCATGTGACGGCAGCGGATAAAAATGTGCTGAATATTTTTACTCCGATCTTGTATCCAATACGTTTGAACTCCTCGTAC
>JASFAT010001524.1:0-57387 GCA_031353405.1 Baronia brevicornis
TTTACAAATTCCATCAATCTGTCACCGCGTAGCTTTGAACACTTAACGTATGACAAGCAAAAAATGTTCGATGGCAGATCGTGTTTTTGTTATAGTAATTTATTAATTCTAATATTAGAATAAGTATTTAAATTTGAATAAGGAATAGTGTACTAATACTAATATTTTTATCTTATATTTAAACTAACTAAAATTACATCATTATATTTGCATAACAATGAACAGAGTGGGAGAGGGAGTGAGAGAAGGGAAATAGGAAAGAGGAGGGAAGACATGTGAGTGAAAAAACACACATGTGTGTGTTTTCTAAATTGGATTTGACACATTTAATAATAAATATATAATAGTGATATTATTTGTAAAATACGTGATTGTTTTAAGGTTGAAAGTTTTTTGAAGGTTGAAATAATTAGAAAGAATAAAGAATGATGTACTCTATAACTTTTCTTCACATTTTATGTGATAAAAGCTTATACTTTTCGTTTTACTTTTATTAAGGAGTTCACGAGCATCTTAAGACTTCAAAAAGCGTTACGTACCTACGCTAGCGTTAAGTGCTGACGCCTCCCAGTTTGAAGACTTCATTCACTTGAGCAACTACATACTTTCATAACTCTATAAAACTTTTATTTTTTTATTTTAAATAATATAGTAATATCTTTTGTATAGGATAGGAAGGGACAAGAGTAAATGTGTCGTTTGATGGAAAGCAATCAACGCCGTCCACAGACGATTTTTGGAGTCAGGCGTTACTTTGCTGAAATTCCTTATAAAAATCGACAGTCCAACTTACTTTATTAAGATCCGCGAAAATAAATAAGGAAGCAATATTGTAGAGCCACGCTGCAAACGAATACTTTGTCAAGAATGGATTAATATTTGCCTGTAGCGTGAATGGGCCGGCTCGTCCGGAAGTACCACACTCCCGCAGAAAACCGGCGTCTAAGTGGTAGCTTAGCTACTACGCTTCGTACGGTGAGCGGCTGAGTTCCGTAGGCCCAACACCCTCCCCCCTCCCCCTCCCCTCCCACTTCAATAATGACATTTTCCTTAAAGGTCTCTTCGCAACATCGACTTTTAAGGACAAAAACTTGGATTACTTTGCATCAGGTGACACTCCTGCTCTTTTGCCTTTCTACTCTATAAAAAAAAAGAAGAATTGTATAGAGAATTACTCTATTATTAATGGAGTCAGGCGTTACTTTGCGGAAATCCATCACTATATGGACAGTCAAAAGTTTTACTTAGCTAAGATCCGCGACAAGCAAAACAATAACAGAAAATTAACAATGTGTGTTTTTTTCTGTTGGGTTAAGTGGATTTATTTGGAACTTAAACCAAAAACTTACCGCAAATCGGCCATCAATTCTCCACCCACCAACCATTATACACAACACCAAACACACATTATCACTTTTCCATCTTGTAAACGACACGTGTTTCGCCCCAACACGAGGCATCTTCAGGTAAAGTAGACTCTACGGAAGACAACCGAAAAGTCTTACTACACCTGAAGATGCCTCGTGTTGGGGCGAAACACGTGTCGTTTACAAGATGGAAAAGTGATAGCGGATCTTAGCTAAGTATAACTTTTGATTGTCCATATAGAGAATTAATAAATGGGATTAATAAATGCAGCGGGATCCTGCGGGAATGCGTGATCCCGTTTTGCGGGATTACAATCCCTATATCTGTGTCATTTTCAGCGTTTTCGATTTTTTGCGTCGATATGAATTTGTTTTTATGTATTATACTGAATATTCATTTTCATAACTGGATTACCTATTAAAATATGAATTCGCATCATAAAAACAGTGTGCATAGTTTATTTATATACCGACGTATTCTGACGCACGTGCAGTTTAATGGAGTTGACATTTAATATTTTTTTTTAAATCCCTGTCTCATGAATGTCGCCTGCATGGAGGTTTATCTAACAAAAAGTGCAGTTTTGTTTTAATATTTATTACTTACTGTATTCCACACATTTGTTGACAAGGGCAAATGCAAGATGACTAATATATATATATATATATATATATATATATATATATATATATATATATATATATATATATATATATATATATATATATATATATATATATACATAATAAATGGAGAGCTATTTTGATAGTCTCGCTAAAACGCAAAAACGGCTCGACCGATTCGATTCGATCGAATAATTTTTATTTATTTTGTTCGCTATAGTACAGCAAATGTTTACGAATAAAAATATAAGGAAAACACAAAAAAATTCTTTTCTTCCTTTCACTTCCAATTATTTTCGTGTTGTGACGTGTTGTTATACAAAACTGTCGTTTCTTTTGTGCGATTTTGAAATGTGTTGCATACTAAATTACTCTTTAATCATTTCAGAGAGTAATCGTTTTCGTTAATTTGAACTTTAAGTTTCGAAGTGTCGCTGGTTGGATTCCCGCATCGGGATATATATATATATACATATATATATATATATATATATATATATATATATATATATATATATATATATATATATATATATGTACATATGTATCTATGTTTCATTGTATTGATTACTCTATTATTTTGCATTCCCTTTATCATTTCAACTTCACTTATTATAAGTACTGTCTAGCCTTGGGATAATGAATAATTTGTTTTTGATTTAATTTGCTACGTAGAGTATAACTAAGAATGTGTCCTTTAACAGCTTTCTTATAGCTGGTGATTATAGCTTATAGTTAAAAAAGGTAAAAGCTTATAGCTTAAAGCTAAAAATCCCTCTTTTTATTTAAAGTAATTTCTGTCCATTATTTTTAATTATTTATTATTATATTAGTCAGAAATTATAGAAATCGAAAAAAAACCGAGACATGGCCTTTTGGCAACCGCGGTAACCAGAAATGAAAGTTGGTCCAAATTTTGGCAACTATGGTTGCCATGTAGCGAGGAACCCGATAGTCTTTAGTAAGGGGAAGACACTATGTTCTTGTGTTCTTTACATATAGTAAAATATTTTACTAAACTTACTTGAAGGGTTTGATTCTTTTGAGTGTTCTTACTAGTCGAGGTGTTTTTTACCGAGTCTAGGTTGCCAGAGTCTAGGTGTCTTATCAACCCAACTTGGACAAGGTTAGGTTATATGTATTCCTCCAGGAATAGAGAGACCACGTGAACATATTGAGACACATATATGGGTTGAAACCGAAGCAGAATTGAAGCGTCATACACACATACATACCCATATATATATATATATATATATATATATATATATATATATATATATATATATATATATATATATATATATATATATATATATATATATATATATATATATTATATATATATATATATATATATATGGGTGTGTATGTGTAGTACCATAGAAATTTCATACTTGCAATTTTTATTATAACCGAGGGTTACAGAGCATAGGCAATATATTTTATGGATAAGGGACGGTAGCATCCATCAACATTTTTAAAGCAGTCATGCCGAAACATACGTTTGGTTAACTTGAAGATACTGTTATGAATAAAGTTCTCTAACATATTATTCTGATGTACAGTTTTTTTTAGATAGGAGGGACAAATCGGTATATTTAAATTTTTATATTTTTTAACACATTCATTACCGCATCATGCGACGTCGCGTGAAGCGGCCTATTATAATTTTATTTATATTTAAATATTATTTAATTAATACTATTTTATTTAAATATTATTAAAATATATATAGCCTTATTTATTTTATAACTGTATATTCAATATATATATATATATATATATATATATATATATATATATATATATATATATATATATATATATATATATATGTATTTTTATCTTATAAAAAAAAACAAAGTAACTTATTTTTTATGTTGGCCTTTTTGATAACATATCGTCCACCTTTAAGTCCATTGTGTATTAAGAACTAGGCTTTACCATAGCTGAATCTAGCTAACCTTACCGCGCTGCTGATACGTTAATTACTTTAGGGTAAAGAAGTGAATAATGGGAGAGGAAGATAGATTCAGTGGAAGAGGAAGAAGAAATGAAATAAGAGGAAAAGAGTCGCAACTTTGTTTCCCTACTGTTGGAACTTAACGTCGCTATTGTATAAACGTATGGTTTTATACCGGTTGAGCCCAGTCGACTTATTCGTGTCCTAGTTTGACTTAACTATTATTGAATTCCTTTATATAACCACTTAACAAATACATACAGTTAGTACATATAGTTTTCTGTTTGCACACTACTATGAAAAATATCAGGCGAGCTAACCTAAAATTACTGTTGGCTGGCTAGAATTGGCTATAAATAGCGATAAATGTATGAGCAATAGAGGCGACTGGGGTGGTATAGAGAATTAATGTCACTTTTAAATTTATCATATTGTCGGCCTAATTATTACAATTCGTAACTCCAAAAAAATATATTATATTTAATATATTTTTTTATTTCTAACTTTTGATGGCGTCTATCAAATAATCTTTAAGATTATCGGTATTTTTGAAATACTTCGTATTTACCTCAAAAATATCCACCAGTATATGTAACCCTACTTTAGTTTTTAGGTTAGTTTTCTCTTACGATACCCACCGAAGGAATTGAAAGCCCTTTTCTGCTCTTTAAATAGAAGAGTAAAAATAGTACATGCTACAAATATAGTAAAGGCTATATTTTATGACCATTTCTCCTCGGTGTTAGGTCACCCGTTTGTATGGACATGTTTTATTTATTGCTGTGTCCTTCGCCGGCCCTTTGGCTAACAAGTTTCTTCGTGCATTTTTTTTATACAAATCCCGTCTTTGATTAAACTAGGGTCTATATTTTATTTTTGTTTACTTATTAGAAGTGAAAATGAAATTTTAACCGATAAAATAAGGTAGACAGTCAAAAGTTTTACTTAGCTTACGGAAGACAAGCGAAAAGTCTTCCGTAGAGTCTACTATACTTGAAGATGCCTCGTGTTGGGGCGAAACACGTGTCGTTTACAAGATGGAAAAGTGGTAGTGTGTGTTTGGTGTTGTGTATAGTGGTTGGTGGGTGGAGAATTGAAGACCGATTTTCTGTAAGTTTTTGGTTTAAGTACCAAATAAATCCACTTCATCCAGCAGAAAAACACACATTATTAATTTTCTGTTATTGTTTTGTTTGTCCACATAGCGATGGATTTCCGCAAAGTAACGCCTGACTCCATTAATAATCTTAATAATGATGAAATAAGGAATAAAGTTATAAGAGAGCGCGTAGAGTAAAAGAAGGTGTCGTGACAAAAGTTTAGAAAGGTATTCCTAGATTGTTTGGGCATTTAAAGAGGATGTATGAAAGACGGCTGATAACAGAAATTTACGTTGCGTATGTGGATGGAAGGGTTGGTAGAGAGAGACCAAGGGGATAATACTTTGACCAAATTGCCGAAGTTTTTAAGAAGACAAAGTTAAAAGTAGCCTTAACCGGCTAACTTGTATGAAAAGAGTGATGAGTGTGGAAGATGCAAAGAAAGTGTGCCGAGATCGTAGCAAATGGAGATCTGTGGTCTCTGTCTCTGTCCCTACGGGAAACAGAGGTGATGATATGTATATATTTACATATGTATTCGAAGTGGCTGTAGTTTGTTTAATTAGGTGCTTGCTGTCTAATTTTACAGATTCCATTTAGCATTGGACCTATATACGTGAAACTTTGTATATAAAATCAATAATACCTCATTTTATATAACCATGGCAAGAAGTGTGGAGGTCCCATTCTATACCAAGACAACAACAACAAGACAAATATATTAATTTTTAATCCACAATAAGTCAACACAAAGTGTTTGTCACTTTTTTCATGGGTTAGGGGGGCAAACGAGCAAGCGTGTCGTGTGATGGGAAGCAATTAACGCCACCTACAGACATCCGCAACACCGTAGGCATTACAGATGCGTTGCTGGCCTTTAATATAGCTCGTTCCACAGTGATGGAACGCGAATGGAGTGTAATGAAGTTTTGGGAGAAACGTTTCGTACTGGGTCGTCATTTATCTATACGGTGGGGATAAAACTTTCCTTTTTCGTGAGTTGTGCGTTAGCGGAATTCAGCGGCAGGAATTATTCCCAACAATTCCTCGTAGAATGACAAAGATGATGATGAGATTTCCCTTTGTTATGTCAGAAAATCTGGCCGTCTCACTCCATTTTAGTGGATTAAAGTGTTTGTTGTCCCTATACGTTACTAATACGGGATGACAATATCCCTTCCGCTGCTTTTGTGTTCATATTTAAGCGCGTATAAGCTCTGAGCTTTACGTAACGTTATAGCTGGTAATTAATTGGCGTTTGATTTTATTTGTTTTTCCTATTAAACAACAGCCATTTACTGGTAGCAACGGTTTGGTCACGTTTGTTGGAGAAAAGACAACTATATATAGTATAGTTATACCATGTGAAGTCTGGACATACCAAATTGTTATTAGTGTGGCAACATTTATACCCAATGCCACGTCCACTTCTCCGTCTACTCGAATAGTGGCAACACGAGCTGTATTGTTCCGCATAATTATAATATAACTGCATTGGTTACAATTTACATTACTGTATTACATAATTTTAATATTACTGTATTCGTGTAAGATATATTGTGTGTACCAGCAATAAATAGAAAGTTTTCCAGTGTATCTGGATTTCTATCTAAGTGAATTTGGTATAACTATATCTCAGTTATTTATATGTGGATGTGGATAAAAAGGTCGGCTACGCATCCGAGACGCGTCCAGGATTGCGGATGTCTATGAGCGGCGGTGATGATTTACTACCAAGTGACTCGGATTATTCGTTTGCCTGTCTGATCTGCTATAAAAAAAAACATTTGTGAGAGAGATCACTGTCCAACAGTGGGCTGTTTTGATGTATCAGACATGAAGCATATATAAATATATACTTTTAAAACTTATCAAAAGCATACTCGAATATGAATAAGGTAATATATAAGATCCGTAAGGAAACTTCTACAAGTTTTTGAATTTGGAATTAGTACAGAGTTCAGTAGACCCCAACCGATAAGTTTATGATGTATTGGAGTTTTTTTTGACGTGTAACGATATAGCACTTAATTTATTGTGGTATATATTATCTTACTTAACTTTATCGTATTTATTTTCTGAGAGCCGACCTTTCATATAATTTAAAATAGAACGAAGTCTACCTCGGCCGGCTACTTAAATTACAACGCTCTATATATATGGTTATACGCTCAGAGAGCTATGGAGAGAGTTATGCTCGGAGTTTTGCTGGTAGATATGATTCGGAATGAACAAATCCATCAGAGAACTAAAGTCACCGACATAGCCTTTCGAATTAGCAAACTAAAGTGGCAATGGGCTGGTCACGTTTATCGGAGATCCGACAATCGTTGTAGCAGACGAGTGCTGGAGCTCCCCCCCGGCTAGATGTGCGATGATGTGCGCAGGGTGGCTGGCAGAAACTGGATGCGTGTAGCTGAAGATCAGCCTAGGTGGCTCTTCCCGGGGGAGGCCTATGTTCAGCAGTGGACTGCCGCAGGCTGTTGATGATGATAAATATGGTCTATAATAGTGGTAAGGCCTTGAGTTGGCGACAAGGTCCGACTCGATTGGGATTATAACACCATCAAACAATATCGGACTAAGTGATAGCATTTTGATACATTTTCCACTTACACCCGCCATACACATTTATTTCACGTTACTGCTTCAAAAACAAACTTTACGCATAACTCTGTTTTTTTACGTACACACTATGCTTATAATAAGTTATTTAACCATTTAAGTGCCATTGTTTAATACTCATATATAAGATTAATGACACTCAACGGTTGTCTTCCGTAGAGTCTACTATACCTGATGATGCCTTGTGTTGAGGCGAAACACGTGTCGTTTGCAAGATGGAAAAGTGGTAGTATGTGTTTGGTGTTGTGTATAGTGGTTGGTTGGTGTAAAGTTGCTGACGGCTGTTTTTCGGTAAGATTTAGTTTAACTTCCCTGTAAATCCGCTTCATCCAGCAGGGAAATACACGTTATTAATTTTCTATTGTTGTTTACTTGTCGTCTAGTTAAGTATAAACTCTTAGCTAAGTTCTAACCACCTACTCATATATACTTTACCACAAATAGTTAGTTGGCCTCTTTGTGATGTCCATTTCCGGTATGGATATACGGCAATAAATCCTCTCATTTCCGGGATAGTGACTGGCTTCCACAATTTTGCACGGGATCGAGGTTTCAAAATTTGGATGGTCCTGCAAAAATCGCACTCGCGGCGAATTTAGTTAAAGTCACTCTGCCGCTTTCTAGTGGTAGAGCCACGCTGCAGACGAATACTTTGTCAACAATGTCATATAGGCGAGCCGGCCTATTCATGCTATAGTGATTTACTCTATAGCATGAATAGGCCGGATCGCCAGTCGGTGATTTACCACACACCCGCAAAAAACCGGCGTCTGAGTGGTAGCTTAGTAACCGCGCTTCGTACGGTAAGCGGTTGAGTTCCGGAGGCCCGTTCAAAAAAAACTGTTAGGATGTAAGAGTTGTGTCTGAAATTTTTTACTAGATTGGTATTCTGAATAAAAAGTGTAAGTAAGGTATTTATTATATATTTCTCAATTAAAAGTGTAAGTAAGGTATTTAAATTACATGATTAAATATTGTTTTTATATAAGCGTGCTTTGTATAATTTTTGTTAATTACAATAAGGCAAATTTTTTTATTTTTATTTTATATTCTCGTCTTTCCCCCGCAGAGTTGGCAGAGACCACAGAGCTCCATCCGCTACGATCCCGGCAAACCCTCCCTGCTTCCTCTACACTCATCCATCCTTTCATCCATTCTTCCTCTCACATTCATCGCAGCGAAACGGCTCTCCATTAGTTGCTTTTCGCTCTCGTGGGAATCAGGACGTGATGGGTAGCGAACCACGTCGCCGTCATTTTAAAACAAATATTGGTTAAATATTAGTAAAAGGCAGTAAAGTAAAGACAACAAATATTAGTTAAATACGTTAGTTATGATTAGATTGTAGTTTGTATGCTTGTATGAAATAAATAAATAACAGAAAAAAACAACAAATGACAAATAACTTACACCAAAAGCTATTACAATTATACCATGCGGAGTGTTCCGAGGAATTGTCCGGAATAATTCCGGCCGTTGAATTGTACTACTGGACCCCTCGCTATAATCAAAAATTACATCCCTCCATCTGGATGAAAGGCAAGTCCGGTACGGCGTTTTCTAGAAACATCTTTCCACGCACCACTACCCTGTGGAACCAGGTATCTCCAGAAAAACAAACCGATACGATATTTGAACTCCCAAAAAACAAATCTACACATTTCTTAAAGGTCGGCAATGTTTCTGTAATGTCTATCGCACTGCGGATGTCTGTGGGCGGCGTTGATTGCTTTCTATCAGGTGACACGTCTGCTCGTTCGTTTTACTATCTCATAAAAAAAAATGCGATTCAGTAATGCATGGTGGCTTAATGACGACCAATTGGCTCAGTGGCGAGTCCCTCTGCCCGCGGAATCAAGAGTCAATGGTAATATGGTGGAGTCAAATATTTATTCCAAGTCTGGTAACCCCGCCAATCCGCATTGGACAAGCGTGGTGGGTTTAACGTCCGTTTCTCCAGAAATGGAGAGGCCCGTGCTCAGCAGTGGGATATATATGGGCTGTTAAAAAAAACAAAAAGTAGCTACTTTTTTTTAACAGCCCATATGTCTTTAAAGCCTAAAAAAGCGTTCCAGTCTTTTTAAGTTACAACCTTAGTTCATACATGTAGCGTAGAGTGCCCCCACTAAGTACAAGCCTCAAAAGTAACGCCAAAGGCCTTTGTGTGCGAGCACGGACGTTCTACGTCCTTCCTTTGTTTTGTATTCGCAGGCCATTCAATATCGCTTGCAGCGTATTCGTTTAATGTCAGGGATCGTTGAAGCAGTTTTTTTTTGATGATTGTGGCCATGAAGTTTGCAGGTCCGTTGTATTTTTGTAGTTTTGTCCGGTTTTTGTAGAATAGATTTTTTTTTTATATTTCTTTTATATATATTCACGCCTATCCCCCGCAGGGGTTGTCAGAGACCACAGAGCTTCATCCGCTACCATTCATCGCAGCGAAACGGCTCTCCATTGGTCGCTTCTCGCTCTCGTGAGAATCAGGACGTGACGGGTGGCAAATCACGTCGCCGTCATTAGAAAATAGTATTTCTTTTTAATGGGATAGGAAGGCAAACGAGTAGGTGTGTCACTTGGAAAGAAATCAATGCCGCCTTGGAAATCCGCAACACCGTTGGCATTACAGATGCCTTCCTTTGAGATATATGTAAGCTTGTTTTCGAAGGTTTCAATGTCGTATTGATTCCGTAATACTATAGAAGATCGAATACATTTTATAAAAATAAAGCTTATTCAATCTCCAGTAGTATTTATTGTAGAAGTAAGTAATTTTTACAACTAATTGAAATCATAATCAATAATTATTTATTTTAACACCTCAAGTTACGGTATTTTTGATGTCTTTTAATAATGGCGCCTACAAAATGACAACACACAACAATACAACAAACAGACATATAGCCGATTACGAGGCATTAAGACTGATGTTGGCAAAAAAAAACCCCACACACTAACACATAAAACACAAAAGCGCCGTATCGTGATTTATACTGTATTTTTTTTTGTAAACTGTATATCTTTTTGGTTACATTGTTTTGTTCGTCTTTTGTAAAATTATATTAAGTATTATTACAAGTAGACGACCGATTGGCTCAGTGGCGGGGCCCTCCGCCCGCGGAGTCAATGGTCGCGGGTTCGATTCCCGCATTGGAATAAATATTTATATGGATTTTTAAATGTTTATTCCGAGTCTGGTAACCCCCCCAATCCACATTTTCCTTTCCTGCCCCTTCCTTTCTTCTCGATCCTTTCCCTTCCTCTCCGCCAATCCACGGTCTGCCGTGCCAATGGATGCGTGGCTAGGGGCGAGCCTAGTCGTAAGCGTGCCGATCGTCTCGGGGTCGGGCTCCTCCGGGTACTATGGTGCCTTACCTCAGCATGCAGGGCTCTGCTGGGGCTGACCTCCATCCTCCCATGCGGCTTGTGGGATTCACTAAAGACGAATTTAATATACCTAATTTGTCGAAAAATGACGGCGACGCGGTTCGCCACCCGTCACGTCCTGATTCTCACGAGGGCGAAAAGCGACCAATGACGAGCCGTTTCGCTGCGATGAATCGCAGCGGATGGAGCTCTGTGGTCTCTGCCAACCCCTGCGGGGGATAGGCGTGAATATATATAAAAAAAATATTAAGTATGGCAACTAGAATAATATATGTAGTACATAAACATGTCATCCTTAGAAACTATTACTACCTGTTAAAAATTTGATCGTTGCGAAATGACTATTTTTAAGTAACATCAAATGTAATATATAATAATACCTAATTAACTAGTTAATTTAATCTGTGCTGTATTTAATGACGTAAAGATATTATATTAATTTGTGTTGTAAGCAAATTTTTAAATTAGAAGCTTTGTGACATAACAATTTTTCAAGCAACATCTTGTGTGATTAAAAATAATATAATAATAAAACCTAATTCATATCGTGCATTTTTTTATTGATTATGATTTATTTTTGTTCTTGTTAATTTTTGACCACATTTTTTACTAATGTTGAAACATTCTGCAATTACCGTTCAGCTTTTTTATTTATTGATTCTGAGGCGGTAGGAAGTTTGCCGGGTCAGCTAGTGATCAATAAATATATTCTTATTTGGGATACAATATGAGAAAAATGTTTATGTAGCGGATTAGTGCGCTTCACAGGACGTCGTCCAGTTAGGCGATCCGCATACGCTCTTTTGACAGCGCGATCCTCCCCCATCTTCTAAACGTGACCCAGCCAACGAACTCGGTGAGCTTTAGTCTCTCCGATTACATTGGGTTGGGCCACCAAATGCCCGATTTCGGCATTTTTTCGATTTCGCCAACTCTTCTCTTTTGGTTGGGCCTATGATCTTTCTTTCTTAGTTTAATTTATTTTAAGTGCCGAGAGAATTATAAATTATGCATCAATTACACGGTTAAAATTTGTGGAATTTCTCAGAGAAGTTGCCGTAGTTAAATCGGCCAGAATAAATAACATCAAAGCTACAAACACGAAATATCCACGTAAATTTTAACAAAATAACATCACAGACCGGGTTCGAATGGCACTACGCCAAGTAGACTATGTTATTTCGCTTTATAAACAAGCTTATCCTTTGTGCAAGTAACAAGTTTAATTTTATATCATCTGCAATATACTGATACGTTTTCCTTTTAAAATTACTCCCAGTCCAAATATTATTTGTTAATACGTACATATTTTTAGTGTATATCTGGGTCATATAGATATATGACGCAGATAAACATGACAGGTACAAATTCCTGCAACTGATCATGATGGGAAATAAATTTTGTATTGTACATACATACATATCGTCACGCCTGTCTCCCTGTAGGGTTAGGCAGAGACCACAGATCTCCATCCGCTACGATCCCGACACACCTTCCTTGTTTCCTTCACACTAATCCATCTTTATATCCATCCTTCCTCTCACATTCATTGTAGCCAAACGGCTCTCCGTTCGTCGCTTCTCGCCCTCGAAGGAATCAAGACGTGACAGGTGGCGAACCACGTCACCGTCATTTTTTGACGAATTAGGAATATTAATATTCGTCATAGTGAACCCCATGAGCCGCAAGAGAGGATGGAGGTCAGCTTCAGCAGAGCCCCGCCACCATAGTACCCGGGGGAGGCCGATCCCGGGACGGTCGGCACGCTTGCGACTAAGCTCGACCCTAGCCACGCATCCTTTGGCACGGCAGACTGTGGATTGGCGGCGAGAAATAAATAAATAAATAAAATAAATATTATTTAAAAGTTTTTTAAACCTCAGTAACTAACATGTTACGAAGTTGTTATTCTACATTTTATTGCCTTAGTTCTTTTCAACGCACGTAGTCAGTTTTAATTGGTTTTATTTCCGCTACGTTGTGATAATGGTTGAAAAACGTTCAAAGAACAACTCTCTTTGATGTCTTGAAAGTTTCCTGCTTTTAAACCTTAGAAATAGATAAAAAGAAATTTTTTTATTGAAAATATTTAAAATCGTTCATTTTTCAATGGGCTCAATGGCGAGGCCCACCGCCCACGGAGTCAATGGTCGCGGGTTCGATTCCCACATCGGGATAAATATGTGTATGGTCTACACATCTTTATTCCGAGTCTGGTAACCTCGCTAATTCATAGTAGACAAGTGTGGTGGATCCGTTCTCCCCAGAAATGGGGCGGCCGTGCTTAGCAGTGGGACATATATGGGCTGTAAAAATATAAAATGTATTATGATAACCTAGAAGTCTCTATGATAAATTTACCGCTTTCGGAATCAAATGAATTGCTTAAAAGTTTATTATGGGATAGGAGGGCAAACGAGCAAGCGCGTCGCCTGATGGAAAGCTAATAACGAATTACTTATATATACCGAGTCATGACAATACGTCTTGGACAAACATGGTGTATTAATGCCACGGATTTAACTTTGTTTATTAATAATTTTCTTACTATCGTCGCGATGATAATGTACCACCAACCTATATCAAATTATCTTTTTAATACGGACAGTTTTGTCCTACGGTTGTCTGGATGAAATCGCTATTAGCTAGATAAGACCGCCATTTGTATATAAATATTACAATCAATAATTACATAACTTTGTTTTTGGTGTACAATAAATAACAATAAATAATCCATCTATTTAAGTATAAAAAAAACTTAGACTTTGATATTACGGCTTAATTCAAGAGCTGCTGCATTTCTAAGTTATTATCTCGTGTATTCAGGAAAGACGTGACGTGATATATTCGTTGTGGGCTTCATTCTACAAGGATTAAATGGATCTATGAGTTTTTGGCGTTTTATACGTGAATAGCGGACCTGATAGACGTTTTCCTGCTCTGTTTTTTTATGGGTTAGGAAGGCAAACGAGCAGGCGTGTCACCTGATGGAAAGCAATCAACGCCGCCCATAGACATCCGCAAGGCCGTAGACAGTGCGGAAGCGTTGCCATCCTTTAAGGAAAGTGTCGTTATGAAAAAGGGAGTGGGAGTGGGAGAGGGAGGGGAGGGGGAGGGTGTTGGGCCTCCGTAACTCTTACCGCAGCCGCTTACCGTACGAAGCGCGGCAGCTAAGCTACCACTCAGACGCCGGTTTTCTACGGGAGTGTTGTACTTCCCCGGATGAGCCGGCCCATTCGTGCTATAGACAAGGTAGGTAGGTAGGCATCGTGGCTCTACCACTAGTATCTGATAACGAAAAAATCCTGGAATATGATCGCAGCGGAACCTGCTGGGTCCTATTATCAATCCAAACCATACGGGAACCAAGAAAAAAGTCATCAAAATTGGTCCAACTGTTTAGGAGTGTAGAGACAAACCAACGTGCAGAAGAATTATCCATTCTATTCTATACTATATTAATAGTGTCTAATGTATTTTTTTTTCTTTGTCTACTGTTTAGATATTTGTGTTATAACACTTATGTATTATTTAACAAGGGAAGAGCCTAGTTTCCCACAACATAGGGAATCCTAGTGTGGGATTTAGTGTCCTGTAACATTACATATGTTACAAGACACATCATTTAAAGTTAAAAATAAAGATATTATTGTTATTATTTTATAAAGCTGCATAATCACTCACTGACTGACTGACTGAAGTATGTTATTTGGGAAACTGTAAGCGATAGAGCGAAAGAGCTCGAAGCAGAGGATTCATACCTTGAAGATCTGAACCTGGTAAAAAGTTGCTAGACGGTCCGCCAGAGCCGTAATACCTACCGGGGTCTACCTCGAATAAAAAATTGTGACAAGTGCGAACACATGATTGGGGGGAGAAGAAAAACCCAAAATGGTGGAAAACAAGATGCCCGCAATACAAAGTTAAAATCGTCATTTGTGAGCCAATTTCCGAAAAGCTAGTTTAATATATAAAGGTGGCAACGGGAAGACCTAGGTCATGAGCCATGCTGCCAAAAATAGGCAAATATGGGGAAGAATTTTGAAGGAGCCCAAAATTCGTCCTGAGTTGTAATGCCGATGAAAAGGAAGATAAAGTTAAAGAAATTTAGTAGTGATTTTTATTACAAAATGAAAAATGGTCTATTGATAAGTAGTCAAAGGACGGCTTAGTTCGTGCCTTGGTGAGGCTTATGTCTAGCTGTAGATTGCCGTGGAATGGTGATGATGATGATATTTACAATTACTAGATATCAATATTAACAAATATAACTATCCAAAACGGCCCGACTGGCGGTTCATCGGGGAGTGTTTGTTCCGACTCTGATGTACGGTAGTGAAAATTGGGATTGACAGAACAGTCATGAAAGTAGACTGAATGCGGTGGAAATGAGAGCATTAAGAAGTATTTGAGGGGTAACTTTGAATGATAGAATAAGAAATGAAGATCTAAGAGAGCGATGTGGAGTAAAAGGAGGTGTCGTGACAAAAGTTGAGAAAGGTTTGCTTAGATGGTTTGGGCACATAGAGAGGATGGATGAAAGACGACGACAAAAGAAATTTACGTTGCGGATGTGGATGGAAGGGTCGGTAGTGGAAGACCACGGAAAACATACCTTGACCAAATTGCCGAAGTTTTTAAAAAAAGCCAGGTCAATAGTACCCTTAACCGGCGGTCTTGCATGAGGAGAATGATGCGTGTGAAGGAAGCAAGGAAAGTATGCCATGATCGTAGCAGATGGAGATCTGTGGTGTCTGCCTACCTCTACGGGAGGCAGGTAAATATAACTTAATAATACGCTCGTATAGTCTACAATTAATGTTTATTCTGAGAGGTTATCGAAATAAAATATAAGCATTTTGGTTTCGTACTTATATGTAAATTAAGTTAAGCAAACGGCCTATAACGCTGTTCCCAGCCTCGTGTGAAGAATCTAAATTATCTGCTTTATTGTAGCTGGCGGAATATCGACATAGAGAGAGTAAATAAAGAGAATTTTAACGACGTATTAGTAAAATGTTTTGATGTTTTTGTAAGTTCAGTATAATTATAATAAGCAGCCACTAAGGATTAACAAAGCTTATAATAATATTATTTTTATAGTCTTTTTTTTTCATATTAATATATTATTATTAAGATATTGCCGTGTTAAGAGATTTTTATAGTCTTTTTTTTTTCATATTAATATATTATTATTAAGATATTGCCGTGTAAATAAAAGAGATAATAATAATAATATTATTTCTATAGAAATAATATTGTTATAAAGATAGAAATATTTATTTACAAAAGCCAGAAGATCCAGAATATCTTTAGATCTGAAGAGGCCCCTTGCCATGCAATGGGTCAAATGTACATATATGGGTTAGATTATTTGTTATTTGATGTTGAAAAGTAAAAAAATATTGTTTTTTAATATTTATTTTTTTAACATAACAGCAAAGAAAAAGAGTGAGATAAGCAATCTGTTATGATCCATGACGCCAATGGATACATTCAAAAACATGGTCTCAGCGGATCCATTTCTCTTTTGAGAAAGATTTAAAGGGAAGAGCGGAACAGGGAATGAGGTTGGACCTCTGGCTATCTGTTAATAACAAACAAATAACATTAGTTACTACTCAATTGTCTTCTAGAATGTACAATTTCTCCCAACAAACCAGTCCGTTTATGTTGTAAGCATAAAACATATAGGGGTTGTTCTAACAGCATTTCTCCAGAGTTTCAAGAGAAAATCTTGAAACTCTGGAGAAATGCTGATAGAACCGAAAGATAATTTCTAATCGATAAATTTGTTTGTTGAAGTTCTAGATCTTATTTTTCCACTACTTGGTTATCCGTCTGTCTCTATCATGATACATCGTACATGGATTCATCAGGGTTCTACGGTTGTGAAGTAACCTTCTTCGTCATCTTATTTATTATAGTCTTCAAGCTGCCTGTTTACGGGTCTTGCTCGTGAATTCTTTCCATGAAATTTATCGTCTTAAGTACACCATACCACAGAAAAATGAGCCAAAATATAATTTCTCTTCAGTTTCTCATATAAGATTAGTTATTGGGGGAATTATAACAATATATTATTGAGGTTATATAGGTTTATATATTATACTAATTGGTTATGGTTTTTGTTCTTCTGGTATATTTTGTTTAGTTAATATTAATTATAAACGTTTATATAGACGAAGACATTTAAAACTATACACCCTTTTATCAATTATTATGATTTTTAAATTATTTAAATTATTGTACGCCATACGCAAAATACAAAACAATACAATTACCGTGTACGCCCCACGCGGCACGGAAAGTGATAATATATTTAAAGGTAAGAAGTCTTAAGAGAAATCATGTAATATCTTATAAAAGCTTCAAACAGAAACGCAGTCTTTTAGTAATTCATAATCCTTCAACTTGAAACAGTCTGAAGTCTGTTTGAATTAATTTTAAATAATTACACTTCAATTTTTCTTGTTCTCTGATAGCAATTAGCTACATAATACACTGATAATTATATATTTTACTTGACACTGGCATAATATGCCAGTGTCAAGTAAAATATAAAAAATCAAGTATCTTTAAATGTACCAGCCATTTTGCCACGTTATGTCTTGACAAAATGGTAGCTATTCTACCAAAACCTTCTATGGATTTTGTTGCCAACTTAAAAAGTTACGAATCACCCATTTATTTCATATTAATCCACTTATATGCCTGAATGGAATTATTTTGCACAATACGCCACCATAATTAAATAATAACATAAGATTATGAAAATGAAATAAAAACACACAGTGTTATTCATATAAATTCGCGGGAAAAGCCCAATTAATAATTTATAACCTTGATTTTTTTTATAAATACAAATTTGAGTTTATGGCTAGTTACAATATGTTGAAGTAAATCGTTCAAAGAAATATTTTACTCATTCAATATTATATTTTCATTAATTTCCGGCCAAATGCAATTTATATTAATTATGTGTATTTCACCAGCCCAACGTTCGTAATCATAAATCATAGTTCATCCGGAAGCCTACATCAAATAAATGAAATCGAGCAGCATTTTTGTATTAATTGAAATCGTATATAAAACGGATATTTTGCATTTCATGTACGTAAGTGTATTTATTTGTATATCATAGTACAAGGTAGTGTAATTTTATTTTAAATATTAGCGAAAATTAGCAATGTTTAAATGTTACTAGAATTCTCGTTGAACATTTCAACTAAGCTTATAATGCTTGTGCTAGAAAATGGTCCACAACCAAATATTTCAACGGAATATACGAACTCATGACGTTCAGATCGTAAGGTCGAGTCATACCAACTGAGCTATTCTTGCTTGTTCTTCTTACAAGCAAGTTACCTGTTTTGAGACAGGATGTGCTACTGGACATCTTATTCAATTAATTCGCAATTCTGTGTGTCATTGTTTACTTCTTCTTTTTCTATTCTCCCTCCAAATGGAGGCCCCACTTAGGTCGTCCACTTTTCAAAAGTAATGTAATTATCAAATAAATATATACAAATATATAGACAAACGAGCAAGCGTGTCGCCTAATGGAAAGCTATTAACTCTACCTGTAAACATCTGCAACACCATAGGCATTAAAAAATTCGTTGCCGGCCTTTGAATTATGAGTAGACTTTGAATTATAAGTTATTTTTTGAAGGTTTCAATATCGTATATCTGCGAAAATGCTATAGGTGGCAGGTTGCATAGAGTGGAATAAAGTTTTGGGAAAAACTCACCGCACTCGATCGCCATTCATCTAAAGCGTAGGGATTTAACTTTTCTTTATGGAATTCAGCGGCAGGAATAATTTCGAAAACTTTCTCGGAGCGATCCTCATGTAAAAATCACAAGAGATGAGACATCCCTCTGCAATGCCAGCGAATAAAGCTGTTTTTAAAAACAAGCTATTATATTAGCATTTTATTCATTAATAAGTAGTATGCAGAAATGTACGCTTTAAAATTCGTCCGATATATTCTAGGTTTAAATTATCGCTCAGATCATATGGCACGACTAGCCCACTAGACACGATAAATTAATTCCGTAGCATCCCATTACATTAGGTTGATTTATGAGTCACATGAGCCTTGCCGATCCAGTTTATGTAATGTACACTTAGCGAGCTGGATCCGAATTGGATATTATTATTTTTTATTTCGTATTTGACATCGGATTAAAATGTAGATAGATGAGAACTAGCAAGTCAATGACTAGCGAAGCGAAGCGAAGTGACTTACGAAAAATAATATTAGTCACCTAATAATATAAAGCGCCTTCAAATATTTCTTACAACTATAATAATGGACTTCTCACCATGTAGCACCTGTGTCCGCACACACAGCTAAATTAGATTATATCAATTATGTGAGGTACTCACAAATAGTACAGTGTGCAGTCATTGTGCTCGAAATCAGCTATGGAGCATTCACACACACACACAATACTAGTCAACAATCCCAAAAGGAGAAGAAATAAATAAGATATGGAGAATACGGAGTCAGGTGTCACTAATAATTAATAGTGGTAGAGCCACGATGTAGATGAATACTTTGTCATGAAAGGCATAATATTTGTCTGTAGCATGAATGGGCCGGCTCGCCCGGGGAAGTACCATACTCCTGCAGAAAACCGGCGTCTGAGTGGTAGCTTACTTACCGCGCTTCGTACAGTGAGCGACCTCAGTTCCGGAGGCCCAACACCTTCCCCCTTCCACTCCCATAATGCTACTTCCTTAAAGGTAGGTAACGCAGAAGCGCAGAAGCGAAGTGCAGAAGCACTGCCTATGGCGCTGCGGATGTATATATATGGGCGGCTTTCCATCAGGTGACACGCCTGCTCGTTTGCCTGCCTATCCCATACAAATAAACTTTGCGGAAATCCTTTACAAAAGTAGAAAGTCAAACTTACTTTGCTGAGATCCGCGAACACAAATCAGAAAAACAGTATAGTGTATAGGGAATTATAAATGTAACTCTTAGCGAGAGTTAATATATCCGTAAGCTAGATGGAGCTAATATATCCGTAGGGCGAATATCAGATGTGTATTGCTGAAGAACGGGCTACATGGTCAACTTATGGGAGACCTATATTCCGCTTTAAACTACCAGAGATTTGTGGTGTTGTGGTGATATACTCTTATCCGGAGGGCTTGCATAAAGAGAGTGATGAGTGTGGAGGAAGCAGAGAAGGTGTGTCTAGGTCGTAACAAATGGAGATCTGTGGTCTCTGCCTACCCTTACGGGAACCAAGCGTGACGTATGTATGTAAATTATATATGTATGTATGTATGTAAATGTGTTACATATGTATGTATGTAAATTATATGTATATTTGTATTTTCCCAAGCACTCAGTTCAAAATTATTAAAATTGGACAAAATCTCATTTATATAAAATCCACGACGAGAGCTTCGTCGTGTTGACCTAATTCGAACTGACACCTTTTTATGCATCACCGTAGAATTTCAATTAAACTTAAAACGTTTTAGTGTTAAAAAGCTTTTACAGTCGGTCGGGCCGGTGGGAAAAGGTGTAATGATATTGTAACGTTATGTAATTATGTACTGGCAGCACTGCGCCAGGTCTCATCTCTTTATGTCTTGATCTGTAGCCGTGTCAACACTGCGTTAGCCAACAATTTAATTTCTAGTTTTTTTTATAAGATAGGAAGGCAAACGAGCAGGCGTGTCACCTGATGTCTCTATTCTTCTTTTTCTGTTCAAAGCACGGGCCTTTCCACTTCTGAGAGAGCGAAACCCACCACGCTCGTCCAGTGCGGATTGGCCGAGTAACTAAACTCAGAAAAAATACCTCTAGGTCATACATTTATTTATCGCGATGCGATCGAACTCGCAACTATTGACTCCGTTAGCTCGGGATTCCCAAACTATTTTGGACAAGAGACCGCTTTTCCAAAATGAACTGATACCCCTCAGACCCCCATAAGCCAATTAGTTTAAAATCAAGTTAAGGGCGTAAAGCGACCAATGAAGAGCTGTGAGCGATGAATGGCAGCGGATGGAGCTCTGTGTTCTCTGCTAACCCCTGCGGGGGATAGGCGTGAATATATATAAAAAAAATCTTGTCTCTAATCTTTTCCTGACAAAAAATGTAAAAATGACAAGTACAAGTTGCTGCAACTGATTATGATGGGAAAAATCGCGGGCAAAAGACAAGTTGGTCGAAAAAGAAAGTCTTGGCTACGTAATATCAGGGAGTGGACCGGGATAGCGAGTGCTCCAGAACTGCTACACCTCGCGAAGGCGGAGGAAAGTTGTGCTTAGAAGAAGAATCTTTTCCTATTGATAAAAAAAATACCAATTTAAACACTTTGCAGTTGATGCTGAATTTTGATCCCAAGGGGAGATATCGACCTCTTTGGGAATCCCTGCCATAGGCGCCAATTATGCCGTTGAGCCAATGGATCCTCAAGTACTTTTAGTTATTCTTTTGAAAGTGCATATTATTTTTCTTAAAGGCGTCTGCTTCAACAAATAAGTCCGAGCACGCGACATCGCTAGTATCCTAGGCTGTCGTCGTCTCCACACGTACCCGCTCAGAATTTAATCTGAACTTACTCCGATATATCACCCTGTATAACTTTTCTCTTAGTAGTTTAAAAACGTTTAAGGCTAGCGCTAAGTCTTCTCTTACTGCCAGGTCATTGTACCCGACTGTACTCGGAATAAATAAATTTCAAGGCGAGTTACGTGGCCATAATTAAATATAAGGATCATTGTTTGTAAACCTATATAGCTATTGAGATAAATCATAAGAACCGAGTATTGTATTCACTCGTTATGTGTAGTAATTAAGATAGCTCATAAGTCGCGGTATTGTATCCCCGTAGTTTACTATTATAATGAATTAATTAAATAAATCCAGTTCCGTCACATCAGCTCCAGTGAGCAGTCATTTTAATACGTACTCTCCTAAGGTCACCACTTAACTGGCGTTAAAAATTACTTTGAATATGAAATAGTTTTTAAATGTTTTATTTTATAATAATGGTAATGGTCTATCAACTACCCTCAGATATATTTCTGAACCGATACGACATTGGAACCTTTAAAAAACATGCCTAATCATATCTTAAAGGCAGGCAACGTATTTGATGACCAATTGGCTCAGTGGCAGGGCGGAGTGCCCACAGAGTCAATGGTCGCGGGTTCGATCCCCGCATCGGAATAAATATGTGTATGCCCTAAATATATTTCTGAGTGTGGTAACCTCGCCAATTTGAATGGGACAAGTGTAGTGGGTTTACTTCCGTTCCTCCAGAAATGGAGAGGTCTGTGCACAAAGCACCAGCAGTGGGACAAATATGGGCTGTAAAAAAATAGTTTTGCAGATGTCTATGGGTGGCGTTAATTGCTTTCTATCAGGCGATATACTTGCTCGTTTGCTTTCCCATCCCACGCAAAAAACTAAAAGTCTGTCTAAAGATCACATTTCTTCATCTTCTAAAGATCAAACTCGCTAAGCGAGCTATGCATAGGGCTATACTCAGAGTTACTTTGGGTGGAAATGGTTCGAAGATGTGGTGGACGGACCAGATTAAGACCGCTCCCCCCCCCTTGAATAGCCCTCTACATGAACGCATGAAGAAAGCAGCCGTAAGGGATGAATGGCGGCGTCTTGTTGAACAGGCTACAACTATAACCAACACGACTGCTCTGCCAAGAGCATGACGATATAGAAGAAGATTGGAGAGTGTGCGTCTTGGCGAATGTAAACGATCTGTGGATGCGGACTCGTGCAGCCGAAGATCGGGCTATGTAGTGCGATTTAGGGGAGATCTATCTCTAAGAAGTAAATCTAAGATGATAATGATGATAGTTTTGCTGAATTATTGTAAAAACATTTCGAATCCAAGTGGTTACATAAAACTATGTAGTTAATTCAGAGTCATTTCATAGCAATCGACGCAAATTTATAGGAACCCCAAAATTAAGCCAATATCTTGAGTGAACCCAAGAATTTCATGGGTTATAAAGTGAGCTAATTCGGTTAACAGATTGATTACGGACTTCTTTATTGGTAATCGCTCGGTCCAAATGAAACAGGACCCTAAGAGGGTTTATTTCGTTCGCATGTATTCATTAAGAGCTATTTGCATTGATTATTTTTAAAAAAAACTTTTATTTTTGAAATAGGTAAATGGGCAAGCGGGTTATCTGAAAGTAAGCAACCAAAAAAAAGTGCCACATGTTTTTTTATGTTTTTTTTTCTAAACAATTGAATATAAGTAAAAAAAATGGCTGAGCGTAGAAAAGAAGTCTAAGGGCTGCGCTAATCACTTATCATCAAATAACGCAGTACCTTTTATGTATATACATATATGTACATACATATATCTATATACATACAAGGTACTGCATACAATGTACGTACATATATTCATCTTTCCGTCAAAAAAATTGGCTCTAACGGCTAATTCTCTCTTTAATGCGCGTCCATTCGAAGGACAACCGCTCCCACGTGATCTCTTCTAGTCCTCCGCCCCGTTCTCAAGGGGGGAAGGAAGTCATATGAGCGACGGACCCGATTAGGAAGATTGCCTTCTTCAGAGAGAAGATACGACGTTGAAAGTAGAGACGCCTTAAAAACCGCTTGGTGCCAATGACAGGTGGTTGGCGGTGGTCTTCACGAGATGCGGCAGGACTTGTGGAGTTCATTTAGGAGACTCATTCTTAAAGCTAGCAAAACGCGTTGGGGGGAGTACAAGACCCGCGTTGGTTAATTAAACGGCTAATTAATTTTTTTTATATATATTTTTATTTTATTTATTAGACACAAAAACAAGTTACAGTCCTTCTGTCTATTCAGTCAGTTCTTATTAATGGAGTCAGGCGTTACTTTGCGGAAATCCATCACTATATGGACAGTCAAAAGTTTTACTTAGCTAAGATCCGCGACAAGCAAAACAATAACAGAAAATTAATAATGTGTGTTCTTCCGTTTGGTTTAGTGGATTTATTTGGAACTTAAACCAAAAACTTACCGAAAATCGACTTTTCGGTTGTCTTCTGTAGAGTCTACTATACCTGAAGATGCCTCGTGTTGGGGCGAAACACGTGTCGTGTACAAGATGGAAAAGTGATAGTGTGTGTTTGGCGTTGTGTATAGTGGTTGGTGGGCGGAGAGTTGATGGCCGATTTTCGGTAAGTTTTTAGTTTAAGTTCCAAATAAATCCACTAAACCAAACGGAAGAACACACATTATTAATTTTCTGTTATTGTTTTGCTTGTCGCGGATCTTAGCTAAGTAAAACTTTTGACTGTCCATATCAGTCAGTTCTATTCACGCCTATCCCCCGCAGGGGTTGGCAGAATTCACAGAGCTCCATCCGTTACCATTTATCGCAGCGAAACGGCTCTCCATTGGTCGCTTCTCGCCCTCGTGAGAATCACGACGTGACGGGTGGCGAAACACGTCGCCGTCATTTTTCAACATTTTATATTTAGTATAATTAAATCTTAAGTATACTAAATATAAAATGTATATTTCATTCGTCCTAGAGTCGAAACCAATAAGCTGTTTGACGTCATAAAAGATGCTCTCTTTCACTGCAACTCAGATAGCGAAAACCTTTCGTGGAGGTAACGCTAACAAACTTTCAGATAAAAACTTTATTTTTATCTGAAAGTTTGTTCCGCGGAACGAAACCTTCCTTTAAAGTTGAAATCAAGCAAAAATCGTAAGGAACCGCTTTATATTTCTACAACATCCATTCATTTGTAATTTATGTTCTTGTATTTAGTCCTATTTTTTTCGATCTAAGGCTTCTGTTCATTTCAGTTCAGTACACGTCTCTACAAGGGTATAATGAACTGAAATATGCAGCTTGAACTGAAATATATAGCCTAAGAGTCGGCGTAGGCAGCGATTGACGAATACCTGGAGTAAGGACTCCAGGTATTAGTCAACCGCTGCTTACGCCGAATCTTAAAAGTATATTGGTCGGATAACATGGTCGCCAACGAAGAGCTGTGGACAATTAGCAAAGACGACCCGATAGATGTTCAGATATGGCGATAAAAATGGAACTGATAACTCTCCGGCGCCACGCCAGTCATATCCCCAAATAAGCCTTCCAATGGAATTCGCAGGGGAAAAGAAAACGTGGGCGCCCATAACAAACTTGGCGGCGTATTGTGACGGCCGAAGAGCTGAAGATGGGTCTATCCTAGAGCGAAGTGAAGCGTATCACTTCCGACTGATCGAGATGGAGAAGCGTCATGTCTGCCCTGTGTCTCACCAGGGGGACTTAGGACTCTGAGAGATACGTCTCTATCTTTACGCTCTCTTTAATTTGGTATGTAAGGTCTTCTTGGTGTTCCGGTTTTTCTTCTACCTTCCATTTTTCTTTTATGATATGGAAAATAATAAAACTATCATAACGATTCAAATGCCAAATACTACTTTCCTTTATATTCTAAACGGCTATGAAATTTGCCATTTTTTTTTAAAGTATCCAATATTTCCTTTGCGGTTTAGTATTTTTTAAATGTATTGATGTATTCACTTAGATAAATACTACAATTCGTCATAGTTATACTAATTTTCTTTTTAAATAATATTAAAAATCTACCATAATCTGGATTTCAATTTGGATACCATTTCACTTAGAAGTATTACGTAAAGTTGTATCGTTTACTAATAACGTTGTTGCAAATATATATGTGCCTACCTACATACGTGCCTTTTGTCGACAAATAAGCGGCTTTGTGGCTTGACGTGAATTCACGTGTTCATTATAGCCAGTTCATATTTACGTGTCATGTTAATCTCTTTACATGATTTTAACTAAAGCTCTTTACACACCCAAATACATATACATACATATATATCATCACGTCTGTTTTCTGTAGGGGTAGGCAGAGACCACAGATCTTCATCTACTACGATCTTGGCAAACTTTCTTAGCTTCCTCCACACTCATCACTCTCTTTATGCGAGCTTGCCAGTTAAGGGTCTTTGTTAAAAACTTCGGCAATTAGGGCAAGGTATTGTACGACCAATTGTACCTTCGCCCGTGGAGTAAATGGTTGCGGGTTCGATCCCCGCATCGGAATAAATATATGTATGGATTACAAATATTTATTCGGAGTGTGGTAATCCCGCCAATCCGCATTGGACAAGCGTGGTGGTTTAACGTCCGTTCCTCCAGAAATGGAGAGGCCCGTGCTCAGCAGTGGGACATATATGGGCTGTTAAAAAAACACTTATTATATGTGACCATGATGATATTGATCTTTCCAAGGTTATATTTTTAAGCCATATTATTAAAATTTTAGCGTGTTCGTCTTAGTTAGAACCTTTTGTTAAGTTGTGATTTGTAATAACTGATTTATTTAGGCATTTCTTGGAACAATAAATATTCACCTAAGTGATCAGAGACCTAAAAGTGTCATAGAGCATACAGGTTAATAATTATAATATCCATTTTAATTTCCTTTAGAATTATCAAGTTATATTGATCCTCTATATAACATTTGTTATAGTATTGCACAGTTTATTTCCAGAAGGGAAGCAAGTCGTAGAGATCCTCTATAATAGCATTCGCTATAGAATCACACAGTTTAATTTCATTTGTGAAGGGCTCACAATATATTATATTACAACTTCCGATACAAGGGGTTGGCTTTATCACTTTTATAAAAAAAAAACTCATTTGTGTCGATTGGACGAATTACAGATGCACGAATTACGTTTCGATACGACCAGAGGAACATCATCATGCAAATAATGCTAGTAATTTACAAATTAATTATAAAAAATAGATTGGACATGCATTGATGTTACCTAAAGAGAAATAATTTTCATTTATATAGAATACATACTAGAGGACAACCATAAAAATAAAAATATTTTTTTATATTTTAAATAGTTTTTATACTTTCGGGGTGAAACACCTACTTGGGTTTTGTAAAACAAAACCACGGTGTTATCAGTATAAAGAAATGTTTATTACATAAAAATAAAAAAATTAAAGAATCAAGTAGGTGAGACACAAATTTGTAGGTCGTGGGTAAACAGCCGATCTGATTTTACTACGTAAGCAGACTAACACTCCCCTGCAAGTTGTCAGCGGTCGGCGGCCTGCGTGATGGTCAGCGTTGCGCCGGAACTCCGACGACGGTGGTCGCCTTCAGCGATTGTAAGGGATGCGCTTGGACTCCGACGGCAGAGGTTGCCCTCAGCGATTGTAAAGGATGCGCTGGGACTCTTAATTGTCGATCACTGAGCTAATTGACCCTCAAAGTTGAAAACCGCAGGTAGAACCCTGGAAGTGATAGATACCTATCGATTACGACTTGATCTATCAACTTCCGTTCTGGTTAACCAGCGACAACTCGTGGAAAGTGTTATGTCGAGATTGTCGTGGTGAATCGAAATCAGAACGGAGGTACAAAATAAAAATTTAAATATTCATGTGCTATTCAAAACTTAACCTAAAACGGGGTGTAATTTCTTCACTTAGGTTTTAAAACAAATGATGAGTGAGGTTGCTGTTAAGAGACGTGACGGTCCACGTTGATACTTTCTTAACAGCCAAGCAATCACTGAGGTGGTGACGACCCCCGGCGCCCGTCAGTAACTTCCATAAAAAAACCCGAGCGGCCACGAATAAGGTCAAGATCGCACGAAGGCGCGAGCGCCGCGCCCTACCTACCTACTTGAGTTTACGAAATCGATTAATCTGTCACCGCGTTGTTTTATAACACTCAACGTATGACAAGCAAAAAAATGTTCGATGGCAGATCGTGTTTATGTTAAATAATTCATTTTTTTTTTTTATATTTTCACGCCTATCCCCCGCAGGGGTTGGCAGAGACCACAGAGCTCCATCCGCTGCCATTCATCGCAGCGAAACGGCTCGTCATTGGTCGCTTTTCGCCTTCGTGAGAATCAGGACGTGACGGGTGGCGAACCACGTCGCCGTCATTTTTCGACAAATTAGGTATATTAAATTCGTTTTAGTGAATCCCACGAGCCGCAAGGGAGGATGGAGGTCAGCCCCAGCAGAGCCCTGCATGCTGAGGTAAGGCACCATAGTCCCCGGAGGAGCCCGACCCCGGGACGATCGGCACGCTTTCGACTAGGCTCGCCCCTAGCCACGCATCCATTGGCACGGCAGACCAATTGGATTGGCGGAGAGGAAGGGAAAGGATAGAGAAGAAAGGAAGGGGCAGGAAAGGAAATGCGGATTGGGGGGGTTACCAGACACGGAATAAACATTTATAAATCCATATAAATATTTATTCCGATGCGGGAATCGAACCCGCGACCATTGACTCCGCGGGCGGAGCGCCACTGAGCCAATCGGTCGTCAAATTCATTAATTATTATATTAGAAAAAGTATTTTAATTTGAATGAGGATTAATACCTTATTGTATTATTTGAAAACATGTAACCTTCCGTTACAGGGGTCGTATGCCGAATAAGTAACCACAACTTCATTATAATTTCTTTATACAAAATCCACAGCATATAACACTTATATATTATTGAAAACTTCTGGAGTCAATCAAGGATTTACATTTTAATTATGATAACTTATAGTATTATTATATAGAGATTCGTTGTTCGTCTTTTGTGGTCACGATGGTTAATCAAGAATATTTTATATATGTATGTATATATGTAATGTGTGTTGAATGTGTGCGTGTGTGTGTGGAAAGTAAGAAAATATATGTATTTAAGTTCTTTACTAATAATGTCCTAAAGAATTTTTACGAACAGGTTTTTTATATATGGCTGTGGAAAATAAATCTAGGCCTTTAAATAACTTATTACAGAAGTAATGTGTATGACAGATAACATAGTTTTGCATATAGTTTTTTTGAATCAGTAATGTGAAATAAATGTGTGTGAGGGGTGTGAGTATATTTAATTATAAAAATAATGAAATTATCAGATGCAGGTCTGATCTGCAGATGCATGCATCAAAAATGTTTAGCATAAGGGAAAAAACATAGAAAAATGTTACACGACTCTGGGTGGGGAAAAAATTTATGGGTTTGCGTCAGCAACATGCTAATGTTTAAGGAGTATGTATAGCCATGAGTATAGCTACAGACATACTTTTGAAACACGGTTAATGCGCGCGCCAACACAATGTATTTACCCTATTATATGTGTGTGCGTTGGACGCTTCATGGATGGATAAACTTTTGAGAGTCGCGTCAGCAACATGCTGTAGTAATAGCAGCATTTAATATTACAATTACTTTAATATCAAAATAAAGTTTTGAGTTTTCACTTCTGGACAGAATGAGTGCCTCCGATTTTTATATAGATGACTAATTGCGTTGGCAACGCACTACAAAGAGTCGACATTACATCCTTTAATAATATTTGTCAAGCAATATTCCGCTGTTTGGTGTATTGAATTTTAACAACGCGAAACACAATGACCGTCGTGAATAAAGGATTGATATTAATAAAGTATTCATTACTTTAAATGGGGCTCGTTTAGAATTAAACAATAAGTCGTAAGTCTTTCACACTGACTCCGATAAATAAGGGATGTAGACAAAGCACCCTATGCTTTATTGTATAATATTTTACAACTTTTTTTATGGGATAGGAGGGCAAACGAGCAAGCGTGTCACCTGATGGAAAGCAATCAACGCCGCCCATCGCCTCATGGAAAGCAATCAACAACCGCGACACCGCAGGAGTCGCGGAAGCGTTGCCGGCCTTTTAGGTATGTATAGGCTTGTTTTTTGAAGGTTCCAATGTCGTAACGGTTCAGAAAGACCGCCGAGGGTAGCTAATTCCACAAACTGGTAGTGTGTGGAAAGAAGTTACGAGAGAAACGCACCGTAGTGGATCGCCACTCATCCAGATGGTGGGGATGAAATTTTTCTTTACGGCGAGTTGTGCGGTTGTGGAATTCGGCGGCGGGAATTAAAAAACAACTGAATAAATGCCGACAAGCATGCTGACCGTCACGGGATCGGGCTCCTCCGGGTACTATAGTACCTCGGTATGCGGAGCTCTGCTGGGGCTGACCTCCATCCTCCCTTGCGGTTCGTGGGATTCACTATGACGAATTTTAATATTAATTTGTTAAAAATGACGGCGACATGGTTCGAAGGCAAGAAGCGAGTAACGGAGAGTCGTTTCGCTACGATAAATGTACGAGAGGAACACTAGATGAGTTTGGAGGAATCAGGGAGGGTGTGCCGTGTGTGTGTAGTGGATGGAATTCTGTGGTCTCTGACAACCCCTACGGGAGATAGGCGTGAAGATATGTATATGTATGTATATTTTTACAAATGAATATTAATATATAAAAATAATAAAACAATTGATGGCACTGAAATCCACTACTATACAAGTGGTCGAAAGGAAAAGTTTCATCACCACCTATTACAGCAGCTATTAGCAGCTGCCTTCAGCGGTCTTTCCAACCGTCAAGTCTAAATATTACCTAAATCGTATATCATATAGGCATTACTTTCCCGAAATTTAATTCTACGCACCACCATTCTATAGAACCAGCCTGCAGCGGTATTTTCGAATTGATACGACATTGGAAACTTCAAAAGACAAGCCTACTTATATCTAAAAGGCTGGTTATGCATTAGCAATGCCTATGGTGCAGCAGATGTCTATGGGTGGCGTTGATTGCTTTCAGTCAGGTGATACCCTTGATCGTTTGCTTCCTTATCTGATAAAATTGACAAAGCATCTAATAAGTACCCTTTAAAACATTCTTCTAAAAAAGTTTTGGTATACACTGCAGGTTGCCAGTCTTCCCTTTCATCCATCGTTCTTATTGCTTTCTGCATGAACATCTGTAATTGTGTCGGCTATCTGGTCTATCCATCGGGACGGCCTTTAGCCATGAGGTCTTGTGATATCTACTCTCCGAATAAAAATTTTGTACTTATATATACTTTCTAACTATTTTGTCATCATGAGGGCAAAGTATTTTATGTATATATATCATTCGAACAGTGATCAGAGATTCTTTGGTGGATACCCTTATAGCTCTAGATAGCCTCTTTATTCTATATATTGTATATAATACGACCTATATAATCGGCTCAGTGTCGAAGTTATTACTTTCGAAATCAATAGTAGAGGATTGGAATTTTTTTATGGGATAGGAAAACACTTGTCTAGCATCGTAGGCAATCAACGCCATCCATAAACATCCGCATTGTCTTAGGCATTGCGGAAGCGTTGCCGGCCTTTGAGAAAAGTAGACTTGATTTATTTTTTAGATTTCCACATCTGGAATTAATGTGACAGTTTATTTCGTTCAATTCGCCTTGGAGAAGCGTTGGGGGTATTGTCTATTTCGTTATAAAAGGAGGGGTTCCTATTATACATATTACATATACATATTTCATTATCTATGCGTGGGCACATACATAATATAATAATATGTGTGCTATAAAAAATGCAACGTTACAAAATAAGCAACCCTATATTAGTATTGCTATAATTTACTTTTATAATTCTAAAAAACACTGTTTAAAATATCGCCGGCTTTATAGCTGGCGTAAAATGTAAGGATCCCTGTACAAATTGTGGTTGTGATAACGAATGCTTAGTGTTTGCGACAAATAAGCCCCGCACAGTAATAAAGCTGGTGTTCCAGCAAACATCTAGGAGATAAATTAATGTCATTAGTACAATGTAATCGTATTAAAAACGCCAAAACGTAGCGAATGTAAAATAAAATTACCATTTATGGCTTTTTGTTATACATGCAGTAACAGTGTGTAATAATATCTAGTTTATTTGCCTTCAAATCAGAATAATTGCCTGCCGCTGGCGAATTCCGCTACCGCATAACTCATAGCGAAGATAAAGTTGCATCCGTCGAGAGTTCAGATGTGTGGCGATCCAAATACCACATACAACATACATGTATACGTACATACATATCCTCCCGTAGGAGTAGGCAGAAACCATAGATCTCCTACGATCTGCTACGATCTCGGCATACTTTCTTTGCTTCCTTCTTGCTTTATGCAAGCCCGCCAGTAAAGAGTACTTGGAACCTGGACTTTATTTAAAACTTAGGCAATTTGGATAATGTAAGTTTTCCTTGGTCTTACCCTACCGAATCTTCCATTCACATCCGCAACGTTAACTTCTCTTACCAGTCGTCTTTCATCCATTCTATCTATGTGCTCAAACCATCTAAGCATCCCTTTCTCAACTCTTGTCACGACACCTTCTTTTACTCCACATCGCTCTCTTATATCTTCATCCCTTATTCTATCACTCAATGTACCTCATACATACTTCTTGAAGCTTTAATTTCCACCGCATTCAGTCTGCTTTCATGCCTGTTCTGCCATACCCAACTTTTGCCAAATACAACTACAATATTGTAACCTTCAAAAATCAAGCCTTTTCTTAAAAGCTTTAATTTCTCAAAGGTTGGCAAAGCTTCTGCAATGCCTATGACACTGCGGATGTCTATGGGCGGCGTTGATTGCTTTCCATCAGGTGATACGTATGGTGTTGCCCATAGATATGTCCAACAACGTAGTCATCACAAATGTTCATCTCTGAATTTAGTAGTGGTAGTGCCTTATAGAATATCGTTTAGTGATAGAATTATCATTCGTTTACTTCCTCATTCCCTTTCCATAAAACTTGTGTTTTTCTCCCATTACTTACATTCTTATCTCATGGTGGACGATGTGTTTGTGATAGATTGGTATAGCTATTGAATATAGATGTCCATGAGGGGCGGTAGTTGATGAGGTATGAGTTAATGAGAAGATGAAATCCATCGGGTTGACGTGGCCTGAAGTGAAGCGCGTCGCTCAAGACCGATTCCAATAGAGAAGCACTGTGGACGCCCCCTGCCCCACCTTGGGGACGTAGGACCACAAGACGAAGCTCTTAGAAGAGACGATCTAACGAGGCTGAATTAAATAAAAGACATAAATTTTCATTGTCCATAAACATTTATTAGTACAATATATCATTTTTATATTTTAATATACGTAATATTACAATATCGTATCCACACTGAGGAACGTATTAATATTATATATGAAGCTACGTACAGAAAATTCTACTAGGCTGCAATACCATATACCCCCTGTCCGAGAGTTGAATAGAGTACATTAAATATTTCTTTATTTATTATATGAATTACTGGTACGTTGATACATTTATAAGTATCTTACCTAAGTTGCCAATCGCAAGTACAAGTGGCGTTGTAATAATCAAAAGGCTTATTGTAGCGTCTTTCACCAAGTTTTTTTATCATTATCCTCTTATACGACTAGAACATTTAGAGTTATATTAAGATTTTTTTTTGTTGCTATTTTGTAGTGTTTTCTATTATCTAATGACATAAGTTTACCACCAATTTTAGCAGCTACTGATTTATTTTTCTACCTTTAAAGTACTCTTATCTCTACATACATACATTCGAATAGAAATTATCAACTACCCACACAACGTTGGGTCCTGTGGTCAAAATAAATGATAACCAAATTCAAGGACCAAGAGCTCAACGGTGGAGGTAGTTTACAAGGTCTGATTGGCCGAGTATATCGTCGAGGCGTACTGATTGGGCAATAAGGCTGGGTGATTGCCCAACCACGTAAGCGGACACTCGACTCAATCAGACAAATGAAAATTAACAGTATAAAGTAAATTCATACAGAAGTGTGGAAGATTATATGTCGAGCAATGTTAAAATGATAAGCGTCCTAAATTTTGTAAAAAAGATCCAAAAATATTTTCTAAACCGAAATTCTAGGTCCCTGTTTTTGATTCGAATGCAATGTTCAAATCTTAGAAAGATGTAAATTGACAGATTAAAAATAATAGCAGTATATAGGAATGAAATAGAAGAACGCAACGGGTCCGGTGTTGAATGCAATGGTTGTCACGTCCGATGGAGCGGCGGTCAAGTCGGTTTCGAGCTGGTCGCCACTACAGGGGACGTCCATGGAAGTTTATCCCCATTTCTGGAAGAGCCCCATACGCTGACAGCGGCAGTTGGACCCCCAGAGATTGCAACGGCAGGAGGACGAATGACAGCAATCGCCCGGCCGGTGGTCGCAGTTACCACCACGTCGGATACAGGCGCGCCTGAAAACGTAGATCAGCGACGAACGTCTGAAACCACATCGTTGAATACTAGCCTAAGTTTGGATCCATGCTCGTGCTTTGGCAATTTCGTTTTAATGGTTAAAGAAAAGTCTATACGTATAATATAGAGAAAAAAAAGAAATAGTTTTTTTATTTCGAGCATAAATGATGTTGACTGATTAAGATTGAACACAAATGAGCTAAAGCTTACAATAAGTTTAAATTGAAGGAGGCTCATTATATATAGAAGAGAATTAAAAATCTTAGAGGAATCTTTTGCCAGGAGGCATATTTAATTGAGGGATAAAACTAGTATGAAAAATTTAAATGCATAAGAAAATTTAGGAGTAAAAGTTTATTGATTAATTAGAAAAGATTTAGTTCATATAATTGCAATCATAACATTCCTTTTATCTTAGGAGATGTACTATTTACCTGAACGTTCATAAACTATCAAAATGGACTGTTTGATGGACTGTGTTATCGTAATCACGTGATAATTCTATCAATGGGATCAAAGTTGGTATATTTCATCCAAAAAAATGAAAATAAAAATGTTTCATTAAATAAAGGTATTTGTCATTTCCTAACACGCAGGAGCAAAGATACGTCTTAAAATTTTCACTCAAAAATAAAATAAATAAAAACACATAAAACTAGTCCAATTACACAATGGCTTTGCTTTAAATGAAGCATGACGAGAACAAAAGAATCTGCATTCAGCATATGCTGCAGGTTGCTGCAGTACTGAAGCCGAATAGGCTAGGATTATGTATATGATTATATATTAAAGACCTTGAAACTTACTTCCCGACATCCTGCAGCATCTGCAATTCTGTTGGATCCTCGCCGTATTCAGATGGATTTATTTCAATGTCTTCGTCCCCTGTTGACAAAGAAATCAATTCATTTAAATGTGAAAACTAGAATAATTTCGACGACCAGATTCGAGAATCATAGAATCAAAAGACAAGACTATTCTCCGAACCGATACAACATTGGCAGCTTTCAAAACAAGTCTACACATACCTAAAAGGCCGGCAACGCTTTCGTGACTCCTGCGGTGTCGCGGTTGTCTATGGGCGGCGTTGATTGCTTTCCATCAGGCGACACGTTTGCTCGTTTGCCATCCTATCCCAAAAAAAAGACTAAAGTTTCAAGGAAAAATTTGAATTTAATTTCTCTTTTTAAAATCAATAAAACTACCAATACTGTACAATACACTTATTTTTCATGAAATAGTTTCAATCTTTTCCATAACAATAATGATATAGGGTATCCGGTGGCAGAATGAGGTTATAGGTCGAATAATCAATAAAGGCATTTTTTTTTCACAGCCCATTTATGTCCCACTGCTGAGCGCTGGCTTCTCTTCTGGAGGAATGGACATTAACCCACCACGCTTATCCAATAGATTGGCGAAGTTGCCAGACTATATGGTCAGACAGAATAAATATATGGTCTATAAATATTTATCCCTATATTTATAGACCATATATTTATTCTGATGCGGTAATCGAACTCGCGACCATTGTGGGGGCCCCGCCATGAGCCAATTGGTCGTCCTAAAGTAAAGTAATGCTTACTGATTATTTGCTGTCAATATTGAGAGAACATCCTACCTCCACCTCACGCACATTATTTCCACAAGATGGCGCCACCCCTTACACTGCTAAAGAGACCCTGAAACTTTGTGATTTATTCCTTAAGAAATTAATAAGCCGTTTCGGCGATAATTGATGATTTTCTCTGCTCAACTTGGTCGCTAGATCTCACCTCTATGGACTTTTTATGTACAGCACTATAAAAAAATATCGTCTCCAGGGTTACCGGTATGCCGACGTTTTCTGCGTTCTGCTTCCGCGAGTGGAACAGAATACTTTGGCTAGATTGCAAGAATGAACTTGGTGTAGCAACATTTTATCATGAGACCCGCTATTCTGTTCTTCATAAGTCACTGAATTTTATTTATATCCTTTATATTATTTATGTGCTTTACCTCAGCATGCGCGGCTCTGCTGGGGCTGCCATCCTCCCTTGCGGCTCGTGGGATTCACTATGACGAATTATTAATAAACCTATATTGTTAAAAATGACGGCGACGTGGTTCGCCACTCGTCACGTCCTGATTCCCACGAGGGCGAGAAGCGATTAACGTAGAGCCGTTTTGCTACGATGAATATGAAAGGAAGGATCGATGAAATAATGGATGAATGTGGAGTAAGCAAAGAAGGTGTGCCGGGATCGTAGCGGATGGAGATCTGTGGTCTCTGCCTAACCCTACAGGGAGGCAGGCGTGACGATATGTATGTATATATGTATTATTTATGTTTGGAAACGTAATTCTGCCATCGGCCATTTAAAACAGTTTATAAAGGATTACCCGGGTCAATGTACGAGGCATGTGCGGACTGCAGAGCCAGGAGAACAGCCGCTAGTGCCAGCAATATTCCGCTGGCGCGCGGCATACTGCTGCCAACGCACCCACTGCTGCTAGACTGAAACAATTTACAATATAAAATAAGTATATATAGACGCAAATCTGCCAGAGAACTAAAGTCACCCACATAGCCTTTCAAATTATCAAACTAAAGTGGCAATGGGCTGGTCACGTCGCCAGTTGCAGGTTGCCGCTTACGTATCAGGCAAAACCACGTAAGACTTCTCGTAGAGATTGCTTCGTGAATCGTTGAAATAGATGTGTAGGCCAAAATAATATGTATGATGTGTTTTGGGCCATCCATTATTTCCAGATCCTATTTTCCAGTTTAAGTTAAATGTAATCTGTTTTATTATTTATAAAAAAAATATATTAAGTTCGTTAAGTGTTCAGAGTTGCTGAAAATAATTGGTGTAACATTTCATCGGAAAAAATTGAATAAAATACTTTGTTCTCGTAAAAAGTTTGGTTGTTTCTAACGTCTATACCTACAAGAAAATACGGAGATCTGACTTCATTTAAATCAGAAGTAACGAATATTACTTTTTAAACTGTTTATTGCAAATATAAAGAGTGTTATTCGTTGGTGCGTTCCTAGCAAAGAATAGCGCCAACTTATTCTTCACATTGATGTGGTACTGCATGTTATTTAAGTGTTGTTTTTTACGGGATAGGCCCATAGATAATCGCGACACCACAGGAGTCACAGAAGCGACTAATAAATAATAATAATTTATTTTTTTTCTTCTTTACAGAGTATGTTACAAAGTTAATGATACATTGGAATCACATAACTTACACGCACACATTTTTGTCTGAAATAGAGAGATATGAATATCTGTATTTCAGACAAAAAAAAATAGTTATAACTATTATGCTAGTGTAATTAAATATGATAACATCAAATATCTTGAAATATAACCAGTTAGCTTATCACGTTACGTCTTGATAAAATGTTGGCCTATATCGACTTTTTCAGTCAATTTAAAAAGTCACGATACACGCATTTATTTCATATCACTTCACTTATAAGTGTTAATCGAACTGTATTGTATAATACATCACCACAATTAAACAATATAACTGATAATAATATAAGATTATGAAAATGTAATGAAAACAAAACGTCACTGATGTAAGTTGGCGGGAAAAGTCCATGTTATTAATCATAGTAGTTGTTCTTTAGGTGTTGAAAAAAATATTACAATAAAATCCAAAGTCCAGTAGACCTACCTATTAATTATTTTCGCTTTAACCTACAGTACTTATATGTGAACTTTGATAGCACGTCTTTAGTTTGTTACGTTACTCAAAGACCTGAAAAGTATTATAGGTTAAAGATTTTTTATAAAACTAGGGTTGGATTATTTCTTTAATAATTTTCATCGTGACAGTATTCAACTAACTTGATATAAATAATACTAGCAACTACCCAGCTAACGTGTCCACTTTCTTCTTTTCTTTGATGGCAATTATGTAGTTATAACTATTATGCCAGTGTCAAGTAAAATACGATAACATCAACTCTCTTGAAATATAACTAGTCAACTTAAATTAGGTATTGATAAAATGGCGGCTATTCTATAAAAACTATCTATGGATTTTTTCAGTCGACTTAGGCGAACTATATTGTGTAATACACCACCATAATTAAAAAATACATATAACTGATAATAATCTCCTTCGTGTACCTCCGCATTCTTCTAGCCGTTACAGTGGCTCATTCACTGTACACGCAGTGCGCTTGTGGAACTCTCTCCCACATACTATACGTGATAGCCGCTCACTGGATGTATTTAAGAGAAGAATTAAAGAACAGTTCCTTTCAGTATAAAATATTTATATATGTATATATTTATGTGTATGTTTTTTTTTTTATATATATATTCACGCCTATTCCCCGCAGGGGTTGGCAGAGACCGCGAGCTCCATCCGCTGCCATTCATCGCAACGCAACGGCTCGTCATTGATCGCTTTTCGCCCTCGTGAGAATCAGGACGTGACGGGTGGCGAACCACGTCGCCGTCATTTTCGACAAATTAAGTATATTAAATTCGTCTTTAGTGAATCCCACGAGCCGCAAGGGAGGATGGAGGTCAGCCCCAGCAGATCCCTGCATGCTGAGGTAAGGCACCATAGTCCCCGGGGGAGCCCGACCCCGGGACGATCGGCACGCTTAAGACTAGGCTCGCCCCTAGCCACGCATCCATTGGCACGGCAGACCGTGGATTGGCGGAGAGGAAGGGAAAGGATAGAGAAGAAAGGAAGGGGCAGGAAAGGAAATGTGGATTGGGGGGGTTACCAGACTCGGAATAAACATTTAAAAATCCATATAAATATTTATTCCGATGCGGGAATCGAACCCGCGACCATTGACTCCGCGGGCGGAGGGCCCCGCCACTGAGCCAATCGGTCGTATGTGTATGTTATATATATGTATCCTTTTATTTATATAGTATTATATTATATATTATTAGTATTTATATGTTTATATATGTATGGTTTTATATATAATAGTATGTATTGTTAATTTGTTATGTATATTATTATTATATTTTGTTGCTGTACACTTATTTCTATCCTCACAGCTTTTCTTATCTCTCTTTCACTCCTGGGTTTGCTAGAAGAAAACTCAATTTTGAGTTAAGCTCGCCCTTGTACATATTCTTTCCTTTTAATTTTTGTATTTCCTGTTTTGTGTACAATACAGTATTAAATAAATAATATAACATTATGAAAATGAAATAAAAACACAAAGTTACTGATGTAAGTTGGCGGGAAAAGTCTCTTTTTCTTCTTCATCTTTTTCCTCTCTCTCTCAGTCACACCTTTCATTCTGATACACGTAAAACGTAACGTAAACGTAAAACGAACATTCAAAAATTTGCTCCTTTGCAATCCTATATAAATGTGGTGAATCATTTTCTTAAATAAACAAAATGTTTATCCTAACTTCGCGCGGTGAACTAGCGGGGAGTGTTTTACTTAGTGTAAGCGCACACTGTTTGCTGCTGACCTTAAATAAAGGTGGAGATAGCAAACCTACGATAGCGACCCGAACGAAAATAACCACGTAGATATTTATTTAGGTCGCAGAAAGTGAGAATAGCTTTATTTATAATCAAAATAGCGTTTTATTTGGCTATTAGCATCCTATAATTCAATAAATACACTATCCATATATGTAAAATTATTTCTATTTAAACGTAAATCAATTAAAAATAATGAAGACGTCTCGCAGGTGAATGTCCTACTTTATTTTTAGTTATAAAAGTAGACATTTCTTATGCCAGGAAAGGTGTCGAACGAATCTTGTTTTTATATAAAACAATTTAATTCTTTTTTCTATTTTAAATTTTAAAATTTTTTATATATATTCACGCCTATCCCCCGCAGGGGTTGGCAGAGACCACAGAGTTCCATCCGCTGCCATTTCATCGCAGCGAAACGGCTCGTAAAATTATGAATGTAAAGAAAGTAAAATGGTTTTATTATATTTAATATAATACATTCATCAATGTATCACTACAGTACATAATTATATTAGTTTCCCATATATAATTAGGATTACATATATCCGATGCTAACAATCCCGTTCAACTATTACATTTCAAAGCTTTTGTATAACTACGCACAATAGCAAACGTCATCCAACGTTATTAACAGCTATATTTGAACTTGATGGAATGTAGTTCATTAGTCTGTCTATTACGTTAATTACAATTTCACTATTAGTCGGATAATTGCCTTTCGCGCGCCCTTGTACATGAAAGTCTCCTATAAAGCGGTGTTGTTATAACGCTATTTTCGTATAACGCTCCGCAAAAATGCGAGAGATCTCCTATAACGCGGTATCCTTATAACGCCATCTTCATACAAGAATATTTCAAGAACCCAAAACATTTAAAAAAATATTTAATATGTATTAAATTAGGTTTTTTGTTGTAATAATTTTTTAAAATTTATAATTTTAATACATTAATTATGTATTTTATTCAATAAACCTAAATCTAATCATTTCAATAATAAAAAATATTTAATGTCTGATTTATAAAGAAATAATTTATTTCTTAGATTACTATAACGCAAAACGAATTCATTAACTTATATTAAATTCTACGTTTCTTATAGCGCGGTACCCATAGAACGCGGTAGTGATTTCCCCATAACGCGGTATAAATTAATCTGATTTGTCTTATTTCTATGCTTCTCATAACGTGATTTTCATTGAACGCATTTCCTGAATTAATTACAATTAATTCTAAATTTCTTATATAACGCGGTACGAATTAATCGTGTAATAGGAAACTTGACTGTTATTTGCTTCTCTGATAGACATAGTTATAGCTATGACATAACTTTCAACTCAAGTTGAATTGTTAATGTATATAATTTCATAATAATCACCCATTGCTGGACATACGATAGAGTTTGGTTATTTGTCCTACTCATAGTGTCTTTATATATATAGTGATATAGGAATTATGAATGGGCGTTTTATTTTTTACACTCCTTTAACTTGAGTGACTATCAGCTGGACTCAAAGGGTGGCCAATGACGAGGTTCTACGACAAGTCAAGCAAAAACGTGAACTTTTGCAGACCGTTAAATGTAGAAAAGTTGCTTACCTGGGTCATATCATGAGACATGACAGGTACAAATTGCTGCAACTGATCATGATGGGAAAAATCGCGGGCAAAAGACAAGTTGGTCTAAAAATAAAGTCTTGGCTGCGTAATATCAGGGAGCGGATCGGGATAGTGAGTGCTCCAGAACTGCTGCAACTCGCGAAAGAGGAGGAAAGTTGTGCTGAATTTGTTGCCAACCTTCGCAAGTCGGAGAGGCACTCCTAGAAGAATTTGAGTAAGTCCTAGGCATCACAACTAGTATCTATCTACTTATACTAGCTGTGACGTATGTTGGGACGTTTATTAAATTAATTATAAAGCACTTTATCAACGCTAAAGAGTTGTCAGTTGGGTGAAATGATCTATGCCGAGTAATTGACATTTCGAATTAATTATTTTATTTCGGCCGTTAATCTGTCTGTAAATTTCGAATTTCAATAAGTAATTGCCGGCGGGAAAGCGTTTAATGACAATAAAATATTTGCTTTTTTAACCTTTGCATTTATATTTTTCTAATAAAATTTACTAGTCAGGGAGTATCTTTGCCTAGCCGCCTGTATGGTATTGGTACATGGGTACGCAATACCCCGGCCTCCCGAGCTACTACCGCATCATTCCTTGTCTTCCGTTGCGGTAGTATCATATCCCTATCACCCTACCTAAATCAATCTTTCCTTCCCCCTGTCCTTTCTTTTTCTCTCTATCCTTTTGCTTCCTTTCCGGCAATCCACGGTCTGCCGTGCCAATGGACGCGTGGCTAGGCCATTCTGCATCCTGCATCGTGCATCCTCCCTTACGACTCGTGGGATTCACTATGACTATTAAAATTCGTTATAGTGAATCCCACGAGCCGCAAACGAGGATGGATGGTCAGCCTCAGCTGAGCATAAAAGGTAAGGCACTATAGTACCCGGGGGAACCCAATCCCGAGACGGTCGGCACGCTTGCGACTAAGCTCGCCCTCGCTCCTTAGGCACGGCGAACCGTGGTTTGGCGGAGAGGAAGACAAAAGGATATAGAAGAAAGGAAAAGGCAGGGGAAAGAAAATATGGTAAATAAGAATTTAAAAAAATACTTATTATTTATGTTCATACGAACCAGACAAATTTTGTATCTGTGTCTTTTCCCTAACATAGTGTAGATAAGTCTTTTTTTCGAACATGAAGGATAAGGCCAAGGATATTATTTTGTTATTTGCAACGATAAACAACAAATATCGGCGGTAATAAATGAAATTGCCTATAAAAATGTTATAAGGCTTTATAAAAGATGAGTTAACTTTTCACCGTCTCGAAGTCAACCTCCCCTTACTTCATTTTCTGAACTGTATAGACTGAATGGTGCCTTGTAGAGCCGCTATAATGTCTTTCCTCGTTAAATTTGTCTTTGGGGTTCAAACCTTTTATGCTCTGTCTATTTTTACGTTCCACAACGGCATTGTTACTTATGGATTATTGGCTTTCTATAAAACACTCATCTCGTCTTTTCTAAAAGATATTACTTTGTATTTTTACGATTCCTTTAAGTTAAGTATTGTAATAACATTTATAATTCTTTGTTTTTTAATGGAATGGGATGTCAAATAAGTAAACGGGTCAATTGATATGGGTACGTAATCGATTGAGTCTATCTTTTGATAACATGCCTCATTTCTGTGGGGGGGGGGGGTCTCTGCCAACCTCATCGGAAACAGGCGTTACTAATATGTACGAGTATGAATGTATGTGTATGAATGTATGTGTATGAATGTATGTGTATGAATGTATGTGTATGAATGTATGTATGTGTAGGGGAATTATTTATTTATTTCTTTATTCTTATTTTACAGTTTGTGGTACAAAGGTCAACTTAATGGCGGAAGGAATTCTCTGCCAACCAACCATAGGGTTGATTGAAAAGATTTTCTGCAGTATGTACATAAATAAATAAAAATGTATAATTAAATACACACATGTATAAAAATATATTTCTTCAAAATATATACTACAAACATGTGTGATAAATTGATAAATGTATCACTAATAAAACTTTTTAATTAAATATAATAAAACCTTTTCACTTTTTACATTCGTAATTTTAAAATTTAAAATAGAAAAAAATAAATTGTTTTATATAAAAGCAAGATGCGATCAACTGACGTCTTTCGAGGGACATATCACCTTTCCAGGTATCAAAAATTAATATTGAATATAAAATGTAAAGTGATTAATTTTTATAAAATATAATCCATTAATATAAATATAATTAGTATTAAATGTAAAGTGATTTATTAATAAATTAACTTCACTTGGAAGAGTTTCACTATATCGAAGATAAAACTCCCGAAAGATCCTGTGTCACCGTATGAGTACGGCTAGCTGACGTCATAGTACATACATATGCATCTCTGCATGTATGTGTAGTATATATTTTGACACACACTTAAGTGTCTTATTCGGAACACTATGTTCAATTTTAGTCCTAATTTAACACAAATATGCGACAGGGTGTAAAATGAATTCAAGCATATGACCTAAATAGTTCCAGCATGCCGACGGGTCAGCTGTGAACTGCAGCATTGCGGACGGGATATATCGTATGTGTTGAGACAGATTAATACAAAAACAGAGACCTCAAGTTAATTCCAAATGTAAACTTAACCTGTTTATTTATTTTTTTTGAATTTTTTCACACGAAATGGACATAACAGGTGGATTTAATGTCATTCAACCTGCTCTCAACACTGAGAAAATTTTTTGGAGGCTAGTGCAGCTAGTTATTATATATATTAAAGTATACTTATATATAAATTTAAATACACACTATATTAATAAAATAAATAATCAGTTTTATATTAAATTATTATACAACAGTCAACTGCCATCTGCTGGAGTGGAGGCCGTTTCTCCAAGCCCAGTTTGGCAGGATGTCGACGAAAAAATACCTACAGGCGAATGTATTTATTCCGATGTGGAAATCAAGTTCGCGAACATCAACTCAGAAAGCGCTAACTTCGTCAATTAGATCTTAATTTATTAACCAGAACAGAATAGAGTCATGCTGTCTCTTCTTGTGGTCGAACGACGCAGCTAGGTAAGCAAATATTAGAAGATATGTGGTTGGGTCGAAGCCAGGGGTGGCCAACTAATCGATCGCGGCTGCCAGTCGAGTCGATCGTGACAAGGCGACTAAAAATACAATTTTTATATATAATACACTAAGAATGATCTCCAATGTTGTTATAGTTTTCATACAAATACGTACATATCGTCATGCCTGTCTCTCGTAGGGGCAGGCAGAGACCACAGATCTCCATCCGCCACGATCCCGGCACACCCTGCTTGTTTCCTCCACACTCATACATCCTTCCTGTCACATTCATCGTAATGAAACGGCTCTCCGTTAGTTGCTTATAGCCCTCGTGGTAATCAGGACGTGACGGGTGGCGAACCACGTCACCTTCATTTTTTAACAAATTAGGTTTATTAAAATTCGTCATAGTGAATCCCACGAGCTGTAAGGGGAGATGGAGGTCAGCCCCAGCAAAGCCCTGTATACTGAGGTAAGGGGCTATAGTACCCGGGGGAGCCTGAGCCTTGGAAGGTCGGTATGCTCGCGACTAAGCTCGCCCCTAGCCACACATCCATTGGTACGGTAGACCATGAATTGGAGGAGAGGAAGAGAAATAGATAGAAAAGAAAGAATAGGGCAGGGGAAAGGGAAGATGGATTTAGACAGGATGATAGGGATTTTCCTTTACAATAAATAATGTTTCATTTTACTAAAATTTCAATATTAACTTCATGAGTAAGTACTTTTAAGTTTATGTATGTAATGAATAGATCGCACAGAATCTTAGTTTTTTATTTAGATCTAAAATTCAAGATATCAACTTGAATTAGTTGGCCACCCCTGGTCTAAGCGAATAATCCGCTATTCCCAATCCGCATAAGTGTGTAGGTTACATAAGCATTCCTCCTTAGGGTGGGAGAGCAATGTCCACCATGTTGTTAAGGACTGTTTAGTTTGTTATTGATTTAATGATCCAAAGGGATCGGTGATCCGAAATCTAATAACTGTAAACTTGATTGCATCATAAAGATAAAACGGAACCAACTGTTCAACAACTTTACTCCGATTTGAAGGCAATAGTTAACGGGAATTCTAACTTTCTTAATTAAAATTGGTTATTCCAAAAGTTAATCTTAATGTTAGTGTGTTGAATGTAATTTTATCAATTAATTTTTTTTCCACATCCCATATATATCCCACTGCTAGGCACGGGCCTCTACATTTCTGGAACGGAACGAAACGTCTCTGGAACGAATTTCTGGACCGGACGTTATATCACCACGCATGTCCAATACAGTTTGGTGGTATTACGTGTAAGAGTTTATCATATTACTTTTTTTTGGGATAGGAAGGCAAACGAGCAGGCGTGTCACCCGATGGAAAGCAATCAACGCGGCCCATAGACATCCGCAGTGCCACAGGCAGTGCAGAAGCGTTGCCGACCTTTAAGGAAAGTGTCATAATGGGAAGGGGAGAGGTGTTGGGCCTCCGGAACTCTGAGTCTGACCGGCGTCTGAGTGGTTGCTAATCTACCACTCAGACGCAGGTTTTCTGAGACTCCAGAACTGCTGCACCTCGCGAAGGAGAATCACTCTTAGAAGAAAAAGGATGTGTGATATAAGAAATCAATTGTATACGTATGTGTATGTGCGTAGTAATACAGTATGTTCTTTACGCCGAACAAAAAAAAATCTCGATAAAAATGGTTCACAAACAGCCATCTGCTCTTAAGAAATGGTTTTCCCTTGAAAGTACTATAGATTAATCATTTTCTTGCGAGCGTAGCAAAAACTATCATCGATTAGCAATAAACAACGAGGCCTAATGGATTAGCCGTTATCTTCGCAGATATCCATTTCACAAAAGAACATTTATGGCTGCCACGTCTTATGATTCAGATTCCAATTATTACGAAGAAAGATTATTAAAAATTCTAATATATAAGAGTTTTAATGAATTTGAACTATTGAAAGTCTGGAACTCAGTAAAAATGACTTCAACAAGTATTAAAACTAAGGAAGTTGTTTCTCGATGAATTATGATTTGTGTAGTAATTATTTCGAAACAGAACGATTTATATTAAATTAATCAGTAGTGTCAATGTCGGATAGTGATATTTAGTAAAACAAGTAAACATAAAACATACCTAAATTACCGTAGTAGTAAAATGATAGTGTTAGAGCCACGCTGCTGACGAATACTTTGTCAAGAATGGCATAATATCTGTAGCAGGAATGGGCTGGCTCGTCCGGGGAAGTACCACACTCTCGCTGGAAACTGCGTGAGCGGCCGAGTTCCGGAGGCTCAACACCCTGCCCCTGCTATTCCCAATCCCATAATGACACTTTCCTTAAAGGTCGGCAACGTTTCCGCACTGCCTATGGCGCTGCGGATGTCTATGGGTGGCGTTGATTGCTTTCCATCGGGTGACACGCCTGCTCGTTTGCCTTCCTATCCCATAAAAAAATAGTATCTGTCTAGTAGTAATTATGTTCATATCAAGCGCGTCTCGCTATCAAATGTAAAAGTTTGGCGAGTGTAATAATAGAATAAACAATCACTAGATACATTCTTAAAGAATAATATTAAATATAATATAAACTTAACAACGGCCGGACTATAACTCTTTACATTCGCGCACAGCATGGCTACATTTTGACAATAGGGTTACCTATACTTATATAATAATGAAATACTATAAAATTAAATAAAAAAATGTAATAATAATAAATTTCAAAAAATAGAAGAATATTAATTTCGTAATCGATCGGCTGCCAAAGATATCACGGAGCGATACAGATAGATAGATAGATAACATTAGTAGCAAAAAACATACACTCAGACACACGCACACACTAACACATAACACACAAAAGCGCCGCACCAATCATGATTTGTAATGTAATTTTTATTTTTTGTAAACTATATTTCTTTTTGGTCGTATAATTTAGTTTACAGTTTCTAATTCTTTGTATCATTCTTTTGTAAAATTATATTAAGCATGGCAATTAGAATAATATCTGTAATACATAAATGTGCCATAGAAGGGAACTGTCTGCCGTAGTACAGGGTTCGCTCTAGTTCGACAGGCAGTGAAACAAAATTGTAAACGTATTAATGATCAATAAATATATTATTATTATTAATTTCTTGAAACGCACGACAAACGTAAACGAAAGTTTATTTATTCCCGGTATACCACTAGAAACGCATAGACAATTTATTAATATCCGGTATACCGGTTCATTATCAGAGATTCCAAAAAACTAGAAACTGCCATTTACATCCGGAACCGCAACAAAATAAATAATAGAACTTCATTTAAATTAACTTATAAAAATGGCACCCCAATCCGGCCGGTCACCGTAAGGGAAGAAGACCAAGACCAATACCTTCCAATTAAATCAGCTCAAAGGTGATACAAAAGAAAGTTATGGTGTTGACTTCATAGTTAAAAAAACATATCGTAATTCAGTCTACAGACCCATAATACAGCGCCATCTATTGATACACTTAATCACACTTAAAAATTGGATAGTACAACGTCGAAACATTTAGTATCTTCATATTAATGTGTGAAGAAAAAACTTTGTAGCCAAGATAAAAGATAAATGAAATACGGTCTATTTTGGATGACGGAGTTATTATTATTATTAACTAAAAGAAAAATTTTATTTTAGTTAATAATAATAATAATAATTTTTTTTTTTATTTTAATTTTATTCTGAAATTTTTTTCTCACTTATTAAATTAAAATTTATAATTTAAATTTAATCAATGAATTAATATTTGAAAATACTATATTAACATCAAGTGTCATCCACTACAACTTGTAAAAATGTATTTGAACTTCAGTAGATGAATAAAAAGTATTTTATTAACGATTGAAAATTTGAACAAGATATATAAATAATATAGTAGGAATTGAAAAAATCGATTAAAATTAATCAAAAAAAAAAATAGTTTATAAGTAATAAAAACAAATATGCAATAACTTGAATAAGTACACAAGTATTTTTGGATCGCCGGATGGATTAAAATGTTAATAAATAATAATTATGTTTATTTTCAAGAAGATATTGCGCAAGTATTCCGCAATCGGATCGCAAATATTCGGATCGTAATGCGTTGCGTTGTCGTAAATTTGAGTAATAAATTGCGCTTAAAAGATTTCAGGGGTGACATTTATGAAAAATTGTTTGCATTTTGTACAGTTGGCAGCAGTGTCTGATTTAAGGAAGCTGGAAGCTGTAGATAATTGAATTAACATCTCAAATAATGGTAAGTGGAAATAAGTGAGACCCTTTTCTTTTAATAGCATAGCAGGCAATGGTTGCCGGTTTTAAAAGTCACATTTATACCACTAATCTTACTATAGATGTGTCGTAACTGTTCTCTCAAGGACATTGATCTTCTAATGTCCAGCAGTGGATAATTGAATGAAAAATGGCGATCCAAAAATACTTGTGTACTTATTCAAGTTATTATATATTTGTTTTTATTACTTATAAACTATTTTTTTTTGATTAATTTTAATCTATTTTTTCAATTCTACTACTACTACATTATTTATATATCTTGTTCAAATTTTCAATCGTTAAAAAAATACTTTTTATTCATCTACTAAAGTTCAAATACATTTTTACAAGTTATAGTGGATGACACTTGATGTTAATATAGTATTTTCAAATATTAATTCATTGATTAAATTTAAATTATAAATTTTAGTTTAATACGTGAGAAAAAAATTTCGGAACAAAATTAAAATAAAAAAAAAAGAATTATTATTATTATTAACTAAAATAAAATTTTTCTTTGTTCACCTAAGTAGGAATCGAATTTAATTTTTTTATTACTTCTTTCTAGATACCTTGACATTTTGCGACCGAAGAGCGATGAGATAGTCAGACTAGATAACTTAAACATCATCGACACCAATAAAAGAAGCAATAGGAGCGACGGGGAAAGTAGACACTGCTGAATATAATCAGCTGTAGCTTCAAGCAACTAATTTCTGACACACTCACACCGTATTGTCCCATATATCAACTTCACACACACACACTTGCAAATTTCACTTGCATCCAGCAGATAGAAAAGGAGGCTATTACAGCCGAAAAACGAAGGTATAACTGTCCCGTATCAGGCTAGACTTAAGTAACACATGCTGGTAACGATAGCACCGTCGCTCGTCCAAAGAGTCTGGCTTCTTTGTCTACCAATCAGCCTTCTAGAAGTGGTAGAGCCGCGCTGCAGACGAATGGTTTATCAAGAATGGCATATTATTTGTCTGTAGCATGAATGAGCCGGCTCGCCCGGCGAAGCACCAGACTTCACCAGCACGAAGCACCGCTTAGCTATCCCGTTTAGTTCGGTGAGCGATTGAGTTCCATAGACCTAACCTCCTCCCCCTCCCGCCTTCCCATGGCGACATTTTCTTAGAGGCCGGCAACGATTCTGCTCTGCCTATGGAACTGCGGATGTCTATGGGCGGCGTTGGTTGCTTTCCATCAGGTGATACGCCTGCACGTTTGCCTTCATATCCCATAAAAAAGCCCAGTGTACCTATGGACTAAAACCCTCCAAAAAGAATAGTATATAATATGCTTTATTTCCCTACTACACTGCACAATTATATAATATAGATATAGAGTGTAATATCAAATAGAATTATTATTAATTGCACTAGCGTAAAAAGAACTAGCTGACTACGAGGTTGTAATTAAATGTTTTTTAATTACGCTCGTAGTAGCTTTAATAAAATAAATATTTTTTGTATTTAAATAATTTTATACGAATTGGTATTTGGAGAAAAGAAAAAAGAAATATTTTATTATATGTTAATAAAAATAATATTATTATTAAGAGATAAATATGTAAATGAAGGATTATAAAAATAATTCTTTATTTGTATAATGTGAGTTACAACAATATGAAAAAAGATGTATAAAAGCTCCATCACATTACCACTTATGGTTTCTTATTCATTCACTTATTCACTTATTCATTAATTATTACATACATAAAGATCTAAATACATAACTAAACTATTATACTGTCATTAAAATTATAATTGATTTATCTATTACATAGATAGTTAAAATAGTTGTTATTAAAATTGTCATGGTTTGCTGAATTGTTCTTCGTAAAACACCTTCAAACCAAAGCTCCTAATACTGGATTGCTAATTTACATACATATATACATATAAATAGTCACCCCTGTTTCCCGTAGGGGTATGCAGAGACAGGGCAGAGACAACAGATCTCTATCAGCTACGATCTCGGCATACATTCTTTGCTTCATACACACTCATTACTCTCCTAATGCAAGTCCGCCGGTAAAGGGTACTCTTGACCTGGCGTTTCCTAAAAACTTCGGCAATTTGGTTAAGGTATGTTTTCCTTGGTCTTCCCCTACCGACCCTTCCATCCACATCCGTAAAGTAATTTTTTTTACAGTCGTCTTTTATCCATCGTCTCCACGCCCAAACCATCTAAACATTCCATTGCTGAATTATTTAATATAAATTTCCGTAACATAAAGTTTATCTACTTTTCCTATATAAAAAAGTACAATATTTGAAAAAAGTCCGTAATTTTTTACACGTCTCACATAAATAGTGTTTCAATAAAAACGTCACATCATGTTTGACTCACCATTAACTCGCCACACACTAAACACAGCGTACAAAAGTAAATAAATAATGGCTTACAATTACTTTTAGAAATACGTACGAGCGCGGTCGTAATGTTGTCAGTACCGTCGGGACGCCACCCCGAGTGTTCGGGAGGCGATTCGCAGCACGAGTGGCTAGCGGAGCGGTGAGGCAGCCCTTATACTGACGCCCGAACTGAAACCAGTAGGCGGAACGACATAGAGCTGCCAAGTGTGACAAAACTCTATTTCACTGTGTTCATGAAATCACAGTCACCGACAACTCACCGTAAAGAAAAGTTTCATCCTCATCATTTGGATGACGTGCGGTTTTTCTGAAACTTATTTCCACATAGCACTACCATGTGGAACCAGCTATCTAAAGCAATGTAACTTAAAAAAATGTAATGTAATAAAAATGTAAATATTGGCTCGCAAACGATACGACATTGCAACTAAGTAACTAGCCTACATATTTCTTAAAGGCTGGTAACCCTTCTGAATTGCCTATGGCACTGCGATTGTCTATGGGCGGCGTTGATTGCTTTCCATCAGATGACACGTCTGCTCGTTAGCCTTTTTATCTCATAAAAGAATTATCCCTTGAGTTAGCAAACTGATACGCAAATGGGCTAGCTATGTTCAGTTATATCTGTCGTAGAATAGATAATACTTGGAGTAAACGAATATTACAGTAGAGACTACATCAACAAACGTTGTGTAGGCTAGGTGAAGCGATGATCTGCGTAGGACAGCTGGCAAAAGTTATATACGTGTAGCCAATCGGGCAGAAAAAATCGTAGTCAGACAAATCTAACTATGACAAACTTAAAATGCAATACAACTTCTTAACAGTATACCACCCGTGTTCCATTCAACACCAGGAATCTCCAATGTTTATTATTTTGTCTATCTATTACATGCAAGAGATTGGCAAACGAATAAGCGGGTCACCTTATGATAAGTAACCAGCACGGCCTGTGCACGTCAGCAATTCTGAGAGCAATGCAGAAGCCTTAGCTACCTATGGGTAAGGATGTGAATAACGGGAGAGAAGGAAGGATTTACTATGAGAGGAAGAAAAAGAAGGGTAAAAGGTATTGATTGGGGATTGTTTCTTACTACTGAAGTGGATATTGCTGCCCGTCTATGGAGCTTTTCGATAGTCGTCTCATACGTCATTCATTAGAAGAAATGAGGCGGCTCTATTCTAAGCTGAGAAATATATAGCAAATTTACAGCAACTTAAAGAAATGTTTTACGCAGTTTTTACCTTAATTGTTGCAAAGTTGAATTCGCATACTAAAACAATACTGTTCGTAATTTATTAAATTATTATTTTTGTTTTACATTTTTGATTTGAATTTCAATATGCCAAATTCTACTTTTCTCCGTGTGCGCAATGTGCATAAAAAGGGATATAAAGTTTTTTCTTCGCGTATTAACATATACTTTCATACACAGATTTTGTGTATTAAAAGTAAAAACGGGTTATTACAGCTCTATATCAATACCACCCTACGCTGTCTCTGTCACACCCCCGCGAATTGTCAACAAAATGTTATTAGTCGTCATCTGCGCCGCCGCTCTACGGTTACCGGTTTACTAAGAAAAATTCTCGTGCAAACGTTTCCAACGGAAAAGTCTGGAGAAAATACATTCAAAGGTCCTCTGTACAGGCGACAGCGGCAAACTACAGTTTTATACGGAAAGTACGGCGGTCGTAACTTTTTCGCATAACCATCGTTCGTCGAACGTATAAATTTTGATGTATTTTCTTTTTTGTTGCATATTGCGCTGGATATGTAAATTCGTGTTTGTGTATACAGCTTTATTTTTACACTATAGGAAATTACTTCATATTTTAAAGCCTATACCGACCGATTCATTTACATAAATAGTCCATCACTCCATTAAAAAAAAATAAATAAATCTATAAAGTATATTTTAAAGAATATCTGCATTAATGCACATTTTTAGAGCCCATAAAAATGGACGAAGATGGAGTCGAGGACGACTTAAAGGCAATCGGTGTGAGGGGTTGGAGAGGAAAAGCCAAAATAAGATCCGACTGGAAAGTTTACTGAACCAGGCTAAGGCTCACCCATAGTATGTCGCACTGAGCATGAGGTCTGCTTATTTCTGGACGAATAGACATTAATTCACCATGCTTGTCCGAGGGGCATTATCGGAATAACCAGACTCGGATTAAATAACTGTAAGCCACACTTCTATTGATCGCGATGCGGGAATTGAACCTGCAACGATCGACTCCGTAAACGATAGTTCCGCCACTAAGCAAATTAGTTCGTTGGTAATTATGCCAAAAAATAAACAATAAAAACCAAACCAGTGTGTCCTAGCTGTACTGTTAGCGCCGAAACGTGGACGCTGACAGTCCGTCTGCTCCACAAGCTCAGAGTCGCTCAGAGAGCTATGCTCGGAGTTTTTCTGGTAGATATGATTCGGAATGAACAAATCCTCCAGAGAAATAATGTCACTTACATAGCTTTTTGAATTAGCAAACTAAAGTGGCAATGGGCTGGTCACGTTTGTCGAAAATCCGATAATCGTTGGAGCAGACGAGTGCTGGAGTGGAGACTGCGACTCAGTAAACGTAATGTGGGACGCTCCTCGGCTAGATGGTGCGACAACCTGCGCAGGGCGGCTGGCAGAAACTAGATGCGTGAAGCGCGCGAAGCTCGGGCTACGTAGCGCTTCTTAGGTCCAGCAGTGGACTGCTGCAGGGTGTTGATGATGAACTATAAATAAGCAAAATTATAAATATATTAAATAAAACTTCAGTGAAAATATAATTTATTATATTATTATTTCAAAATTCAAAATTAAAATAATATTTAAATATAATATGTATTTACGTATATAAGATATTGTGGACCCAATTATCAGAATTTATAAATACATATATACATAATACATATCATCACGCCTGTTTCCCGTAGTGGTAGACAGAGACGATAGATCTCCATCTGCTACGATCTCACACTTTCTTTGCTTCATCCACACTCACCACTCTTTATACAAGCTCGCCGGTTAAGGATACTTTTGATTTGACCTTTCTTAAGAAGTTCAGTAAGTTGGTCAAGATTCTGCTTGCTCTTCCTCTACCGACTCTTCCGTTCTCATGTGGATTTGAGTACATTTTAGAGGAATAATAAAAGAAATATATTTTTTTTTATAGTTTGAAAAATTTTTATGAAATCAAGCTTACTTCAGGTATAAAAAGTTTCGTTATTTTTTTATATTATTTATTATATATTACATTTTTTTTACATTATTATACGGCATACTTAAACTTAAGTTTTTCCGAAGACCTTCGTGATAAGATGTAGGTGTATGTATGTACCTATAGTGATTTAGTTAGATGACATTAAAAGATGGAATTGAGATTATTAATGGAGTCAGGCGTTACTTTGCGGAAATCCATCACTATGTGGACAGTCAAAAGTTTTACTTAGCTAAGATCCGCGACAAGGAAAACAATAACAGAAAATTAATAATTTGTGCTTTTCTGCTGGATGAAGTGGATTTATTTGGAACTTAAACTGAAAAGCGATTCGGAAAAGTTTTTCGGATGTCTTCCGTAGAGTCTACTAGGGTCTACTAGCTAGTGTTGGGGCGAAACACGTGTCGTTTACAAGGTGGAAAAGTGGTAGTGTGTGTTTGCTGTTATGTATAGTGGTTGGTGGGTGGAGAATTGATGGCTGATTTTCGGTAAGTTTTTGGTTTAAGTCCCAAATAAATCCACTTCATCCAGCAGAAAAACACACATTATTAATTTTCTGTTATTGTTTTGCTTGTCGCGGATCTTAGCTAAGTAAAACTTTTGACTGTCCATATAGTCCATATAGATAATTAGGCCAACAATATATTTTCTATTAAAACAATACCCATAGCTAGTATTACTTAGGTTCAGAAAAGTTAAACAATATACGGCCGGGATAGTTCGGGATAAAGGTTTGCGTTTAGTGCCTCACTATTCTCCTTATTAGTGCCGTTATTGCTAGATGTCGGCGGGCGTTAAACTTTGCGAGAACACTTTGTGTAGGGTAATATTTTGCTATGTGAGGTGTTACAGCCGGATAGCTTCATAAGAGACTTAAAAGGTTATACACAATTTGAGAATAGGATCTTATCTACATATAATGTAATATTTAGGTTTAAATAAGTAATTTCAAATAAAAAAGGACATTTTAGTAGTTTTTCTGTATAAAACTTTTTTGTTAGATATATTTTAAAATAATTTGAAAAATAAAATGGAAATTTGTTAGACAACCAGAAATTAAATAAAAGCTATAAAAATACTAATATTTAATATAATAATAAATGTAAAGTAATTTTTAATGAAATAAAAGATTTTTTATGTAACTTTACTTTTATAAATAGATTTATAGGTTATATTTTATTTTCTAATATATTATATAATATATATTTACTTCTAATAACACATAACCATAAAATAAATATAAAGAATTGATATTCACCATTGCCCTAATTATGACTAAATTGTATTTCTCATTTCTATAAAATGTCCAAAAATATGCTGCTTAGCTCTTTCTGATCGGTGTAACTACCTTTAATTTTTTGTTTATTAATTCCAAAACTCTTTCAGTTGTAGTTTACTTTTAAGTATTCTTCGGTACATCCATATTTCGAGAGCTCTCAATTTATTATTACTTACATTTTGTTTTAATTTAATATTTTCCGAATCATACATTACAATGCGAAGAATGTAGCATTTTACCAACCTTTGTTTTGGATTGATGTTCCGAATCGTAAACAGTTTCTTCATTTCTTAGCTTTGCTTCACCATTAACACCAGTAAGCGGTAAGTGTAGTCAATAATAGCTTGACATCTTCTTAGCATGCATTCAACTTAATTTTCGGCATAGTGTGATGATAATGAGCACCAAAACAACCTGATACGGCGAGATAATAGTCTGTCAGTTAAGTGACCTTTCCAGCAAGCTTGGTCTTCATATAACTCCAAATATTTTCAATTAGATTGACGTCTAGGGACTGAGATGGCCTTTTCATTCTTTCTATGCCTTTCAAATCCAAGAAACTCACTGCAAAGACAGAGGTTTAGCTGATTCATAAGCGATGATTATATATTTACTTGATGACTAAATTAATTTAATAATTAAATACTATACTCACAGCATACAAGGTTTCCAGCATGCGTCCCGAATCGTCGTCGACCGCAGGATTCCCGATAGTCTCGATCCAATGTACACATGTATGTAGAGATGTGTCATCTCTCTGCTTACTATATCGAAGTTATTGTGTCGAATGAAATTATTCAAAATTTAATAATTCCTCAGAAGAATAATTCAAAATTGTACTAACGGCTGACTTCCACTATTGTACTATCCGCTACAAAAACAAATTCCATCCAAACACCTGGAGGATCGCTGCACTTAAGGAGAGACCCGGTGTTCCCGGACAAGTACGACACCTGAATATTCAATAGATAGAAATAGAATAGGTTGTTCATATGTGTTCACAAAAGGCCGGCGTCGCAGTTGAGACGCCTCTGGCGTTGCAGATATCTATGGGCGGCGGTGATCACTTAGCATCATGTGACCTGCATGCTCGTTTGCCTGCTCAACTTTAAAAATATCGATTATAGAAACCTTAAAAAAAACAAGACTTTATCCTTGTTTATGTTGGTTATCCTTCGTCATATAAGTGTATATACATATATATATATATATATATATATATATATATATATATATATATATATATATATATATATATATATATATATATATATATATATATATATATATATATATATATATATATATATATATATATATATATATATATATATATATATATTGTGTTTGAAATAAATTAATTGATGTACCTACAATTTGATTTAATTACAATTAGTAAAATTATTCAAATTTCCAAAGCAGTAAATGTACAGGTAAATAATGAAAATTGAAAATAAGTATTTTTTTCAAAAGTTACTCACATCTAATTCAATTTACATTTCTGTTAGTCACTTTCCTTTGAGTATGTCTCGCGCCAGTGTCAGCTTATAAAAAAAAAGTTAAAATCCCCGTGAGGTTATCATGAAATGTAACGAGAGAAGTAACTTACAACTTTGGAAATAAGCTTTATACATTTATACCTAATTTTAATACGACCTAAATGGCTTAGAGGCGAAATCACCACTTTCGAAATCAATAGTCCCGGGTTCAATACTCGCATCGGAATAAATTTATATTATACAAGTATTGATTTCGAGTTTAGATGTCTCGCTAATCCGCCTTCAACCAGCATGGATTAATATTCATTCCCCCAGAAATTGGGAGCCCCCTTATCCAGCTGTGAGAGCTATAGATTGCGGTTTTTTTTGGTGTAGACAAAATTCAATTAAAATTTCCAAACAAAGATATTA